>JAPEVW010000392.1:82500-125000 GCA_027921565.1 Artemia sinica
TATCGTTGTTCACCATGTGCTTTTGCACTGGATGGTGAACAATGGCTTCAAAATCACCAAAATACATAGGGTCCTGCAGTTCAATCAGAAATCTTATTTGAAAACGTTTATCGATACTTTTGTCGATAAACGCTCTAGGGCAAATCCAAAGTAGAGAAGGAATTGTACAAGCTCATTCTAAATTCAGCGTTTTGCAAAATGTGTGAAAGCGTACGTAACAGATCTCCGCTGCGACGTCGTGACTGACCCTCTAGAGTGTGCACGAATTATTTCCGATCCCAATTTTACATCATTCACGAGCATAGAGACTGGCATGGTTCTTCTACACAGGAAAAAGCGAAATGTGGTACTGAACAAGAATATAGCAGGAGGTAGTTCAGTACTAGAAATTTCAAAAAAACCTCATGTTGTCGTTCTTTTTACAATGTGTGCAAGGTGCAATGGCCACGGGAGGGGAGGTTCAAGTTTACTATGGGGATACAGATTTTCTGCTGTTAAAAGTAAATGGGACTGAAGATTTATTGGGTGATTTTAGAAAAGGGGGAACATATCAGCTCGCGGATGGATTTCACCAACTGGAATCCATCCCTCTACCCCGAGCTGGTGAAACGTCAAGCCCCTAACCAACTATTAAATTAAAATCAGAGACGGGGAGTGATTTGATATCCAGGGGGGTGTTCCCGGGTCCCAAAGTTTATTGCGTGGAAACACATAGTGGGGATGAAAAAGAAGACATGTAAAGGGGTGCCTACACACTTTGTAAAGAGCAATTTCAACATGAGTGTGTACAGAGACTGTGTAGAAAGTAGCCTAGTGCCAAGAGCACAAGTGCTTGCAATTCGCTCTCTTCAGTATAGAAATTATACTGTGAGAGTGGAAAAAAATGCAATGTCATGTATATCTGACAAGGTCTATGTGCTCGAGAATGGTGTGAGTGTCCTGCCTCATGGCCACTATCGTATTTCAGATCGAGTTGAATGCGTAGACTATCGTAATCAACTTGGTCTGGATAAACTAAACCTAACTAATCTACTAACCACCACCACTCAACCTTTCATAAATTAACTAACCACCCAACCCGTTCATAAATTAACTAACCCAATCTAACCTTAACCTAACTTTAACCTAACCTGCAGTAGCAGTGACGACAACTATTGTTTTTCCATCGCGGCTCCCGGGGGGGTGGGGACCCTTCCCGCGGCCGGCTCCCGGGGGTGGGGGACCCTTCCCGCGGCCGGCTCCCGGGGGTGGGGGACCCTACCTTTAAATTCACTGTAATGTTCAACTGTGCTAGTTCCAAGTGTATTTTGTTGTACAAAAAGTGTTGTATAGAAAAGTGTTGTACAAAAAGTGTTTTTTTTGTACAGAAAAGTGTTGTTGTACAAAAAGTGTTGTATAGAAAAGTGTTGTACAGAAAAGTGTTGTACAAAAAGTGCTGTAGATGGACAAAAGTGTTTTAAAGACAATAAGTGTTTATTTATAAAGTGTTATCATTGTTCATGTTGAACAAAGAGAGTTTTCATGTTGACCAAGTGTTCATGTTGAACAAGTGTTCATATTGCTGTAATAAATGTTGCCATGAAATATTGTTTTTGTTCTTGAATAGATAGATCTATGGGAAAATTACTACTTATTCATTGGACACATATGGTTTACAGTTAGTCATAGTCCGACTGTTGTCAACAGCATGTATCAATTTACAACACCCTTCAGATCGTTTCTGTGTGGGCCCTCAATGTCGGGGAAAACAACACTTTTAGCTAGAACAATTCAAAATTGCGATAAAATGTTTTTGGAAAAACCGAAAAAAATCTACTATTGCTATAGTATTTGGCAGGAGTCCTATGATAAAATAAAAGCTATTGCCACAACCACCATACCAATACAATTCATAAGAGGACTTGATGTTTTCAATAGTATTGAACCGAACTCGTGGTGATTATTGATGATTTGGCTGAATCCATTGAACAGTTCTCACAGGAAATGCTCCAATTGTTCACTGTCTGATCTCATCATGAACACATTTCCATAACCCTAGTTCTACACAATCTGTTTCATCAGAGCAAATGTATGCGAACCCTTGCTTTGAATTGTACTATCTATATTTATCTATCGAGTCATTCGTGATTCTAACTCGCTCATAACTCAATAAACAGATATACCCCGGCGCTCCAAAATTTCTGTTGTCAGCGTACACTCAGGCGACTAGCAAGCCCTACGGTTACATTTTGATGCCATGATCTTAATCAGAGCACGCCCGAGGATCTTCGTGTAGTCACCGACATTTTCGACAACGAAATTACAGTATATCTTCCGGTGAACAGTAGAAAAAGGCTATTAGTTGCCATTATGACACTGAAGAAACTACACGAACAACGACATTTATTTTCCGTTTTGAGCACTTCAAAACCCTTGCTTAGGAAGGCCTTACTCAAACATGGTGTCGACAATGATTTCATTAATCTAATATCTGAACTTTGTTTAAATTTAACTGAGGGCAATGTTCAACTGCCAGAAGGTGTTAGACAACAGACAAAGCAACATCGTTCCACTGTACGTGCCTTGGCTTGTAAAAACAAGGGAAACAAATTAAAAGAAAACGGCTCCTTCAAGCAGGCGGTAGCTTTTTCACACTTTTACTGCCAATAATTGCAGGACTTGTAAACAGTTTTCTCTAGAGAATGGCAAAACCCTATAAATTGACACCATTTGAACTTGTCCTCTCGCCCGTTGAACATTTTGAAGACAATCTAAGCAAATTCATTAATGACGAGAATATTGCCGATGACAAAAAACTGCTTTTTACTCCAAGATGCATTGCGTCGTATGGACAAACATAAACCTTATCGTGAGAGACCCGCCGATCCCTCTAAACATGAAACATCTCAAGATTCTGCACAATCAAAGGAGAAGGAATTGAATTCGATTGTATCGAAAATTGGAAACCTATTGCCACTGACCTATCGGGAACAGAGTAAAAGAGTATTATCTTATCTCGTGTTGGAAACTGGCGATCAAGTTCAAGTTGAGAGCACCGGGAAACGAATTTTAATTCAGGGAAAAAGTTATAATCTAGTTGATTTAATTTGTGATATAGTGACGAATCGTAAAAGACTCTTATCCTTTGACGATAGTCTATACACCTTTCTAAGTGTATCAAACTTTCCCAAAGTCTTATTGGCAATAAGCAAATTCTAAAGAAACTAAGAGAATATAGTCCACAACAACACCAACACCATTTAAAAAAGAAGAAGATTCAATATTTGAAAATACTAGCACTACTGATTTTTACAACACCTGTGGTTGCTAGTCAAAAGCGAAGACGAATTGATTTCATCCTCCAGTGTGCAAAAGGGGAGTGGACATTACACTACGTGTTTACGTTCAAAATGGATGAAGTTCTGAAAGGTGTCTATGAAAATGTTGGTGAAGCGGGAAGTTTAAGTTCTCCCAAAACGCTTTCTAAAGTTGTCTCCGGCACCACATTGAAAAAAGCAAAAGAGTATCTAGAAAATGAGCCGAGTTACACACTACATCGGAATCACAGGCTTCGCAGTAAACAATATCGACAAACTAAAGGCTTTTTCCCTCTGCATATAATGCAAATGGATCTTTTAACTTTAGACGCAGTTCAACGGCGTCACAATGCACCCTACAAATATATTCTAGTGGCAATCAGTATCTTTAGTCGTTATGCCTATGCCATTCCGCTGCGATCAAAGAGAGGCGTTGAAGTTGCTCGGACCATTAAAAGTATTCTTGAACGGTATTCGTATAGAAAAATTCAATCAGATCGTGGTTGTGAATTTGTTAACCCTAATGTGCAAAAGGTTCTTTTGAAATATAATACAACACTTTATCATAGTCCAGCCCGATAAAGGCTGCATTGGCTGAACGACTAATAAGAACGATTCGTCTATTAATTTCAAGATATTGTACATTGAAAAATACACCGGCTTTTATTCATGATTTAGATAAAATCATGCAGATATACAACCATCTACCACATCGATCTCTGTCCAACTCTAGCCCTCGGGATGTTCATTATAGTGAAAATACATTTGATGCTTTTCTAAAGCAATACTCCAATGGCAATGAGAAGAAAAAGAAGAAGAAATTCAATGTTGGTGATACTGTTCGAATTAATAGAACCACCAATATTTTTGAAAAGGGGAATTATTTATGGAGCACCGAACTTTTTTAAAGTGTCCAAAATCCTAGACACCGAACCCACGACATATCGACTACGAGACACCAAAGATGATGAGATTCTTGGCGGTTTTTATGAATATGAACTGCAAAAAGTTAGAAACACTAGTGAAAGTTATCAAATTGAAAAGATATTAAAGAGTCGTACTCGTAGGGGCAAGAAACAGTTTTGCTTGTTCGCTGGCTAGGATACAACTCGGATTTTGATTCTTGGTCAGTGCTGAAGATATTAACAATGCCCAATGATTTCTATGTGACCTTCATGTCCAATGTTTCTGATCCTCTCTACAATGATCTGAAATAAAACAAGTGATTTTTGGACGAAACTCTCCCCCACCATCAAATTCGACGGAAAGTATGAAGTGGTTCTTGTCGATTGTATTCTCAAAATACCTATGACATCCTGAGAAAGGATCGTAAATATGAAATAAAAATTAGACCCTATGATTGGCCATCACCACCAGGTGATCAAGAACAAATTCAAAAAATCAATTGGTTGGATTATCCATATATTGAATTACCCTACGAGGAACTCACCTGTATGAATGATTTTATGTCGTTCTATTAATAAAAGAATTTCCGCTCGTAAAAAAGGAGCTTTTCATTTCAACTATTCAAAGGAGGAGGGAAAAAGATCTACATTAGTTCAACTATTGCCAGCGAAAAGGTTATTCTCAATGATAACCTAAAGGATGTTCTTGGCTTTAAGCTCAATATAATCAATGGTAAAAGTGCCGGAAACACTAATTTCATTTTTGTTGACTACCCGCCTGCCTTCTTCACAGACACTTGTATATTTCTCTACGCTTCATTTGTGGAAACATCTCGGGTTGGTAAATTCAAATGTTCCCCTCCTACGTGTTCTTGAACGAAAATCAATCAAGAGCATATTCATCACTACAATATAAAGCATCTTCAGTATATTCCCGTAAACACTTCCTATTTGGAACTCTGTCAGTTAACACTAAGAACTGAATTAGGTGATCCCATAGCAATTTCAAAGGGTTTGGCTGTGATTACATGTCATTTTCGCGCCCCATCGTTCAACAGCAAGATGTCTAATAGAAAAGTGGTATTCACTTGTCCTGATATTGACTGCTATGTTAATACTCTTGGCCCAAGACAACAGGGCAATGGAATGGACTATTACAAGGGTCGCTCGTCAATGTATGGCTATGGTCTTGGCAGCTGGTTTGCTAAGCTGTTTCGCTCTTCACTACATCTGGCTAGAAAATATCTTGTACCGGCTGCGACAGATTTTGCATCCTCTACACTATACGATTGGGGTTCTGGCAAGGATTTTAAAAAAAGTGCTACGGAAAATCTTAGGTCCAGTGCGCGAACCCTTGGCGAGAAATTAAAACAAAATGGTAAAGGTTTTAAATAGGTCAAGAAATAATGCATCACTCATCAGTCTCTACTCAGGTCGGAAACGAAAGACATCGCTTTTGTCAAAGAAAAGAAGGAAAAAGCCGACACGTAGTGTAACCAGAAGCCCCAGGAAGAAAATTGTTAGATCAAAACTAGATTTCTTCTCTTAAGATGTCCTACCTACCGCATAAGGATTCTCAACCTTCAATCAACGCCTCATTGAATCTATTCAGTGCTGAAAATGTTGATGTGAGTGTCAAGCATGGATACTATGAACAATTTTATCCACTACAACCCCTCTCCGATAATATCCACTTTCAAATTTATTCCAATGAAGACTACTTTATGGACATGTCTTCAACATTTATAGATTTACAAATGAAAGTCCGGAAATCCGATAATACAATGCCAGTTCGAGCCGATGGGATATCCTATGAAAATTGTATATTACATAATTTATTTCGTCAAATTAGTGTCTACATCAATGGCACGCTGGTGAGCACAAGCAACAATCTCTCAAACTATGCAAGCTATATGCAATTCATGTTGATGACAACCCAAGTCATACAAGGAATTGAGAGGCGCCTCCAATGGATATGAATATATTACTAATACTGATAGTACAGATGCACTTAAAAATGCTACAACTAGTGAATTACATCTTATTGGAAAAATATATCATGAAAAATTTAATATACCCCAATGGCTACCACCCAATGTTAAAGTGGATATAAAATTGACGCTTGCACCATCCAATTTCATATTGAGAAAGGAACTTGCTGCCAATCCCGATATAAGTCTCTCCCTCACCTCGGCAATACTCCATGTACGCAAACAGCAGGTTATGAGTTCTGTTGCTTTGGCCGTGGAAAACTGAGAGTCAATGGAAATAATATTAAACTACTTGTTCCTCATACAATCACCAATGAACGTCATATTGCCATGGGGTCACGCACCTTCACCGATTCGTCCTTTATCAATGGTGAAATCCCCTCGAAACTTGCATTGGCATTTGTAAAAAGCGCTAGTGCAATATGATCATGGACTGAATGCCCACATAAATTCGAAATGTTTGGACTTTCATCTCTTGTGTGCAAAGTAAACGGCATCCCACTCTACAATCTATCTTTTGATAAATCCTATAGAACATTGTATGAGTTGACCATGCAAACCCTAGATCATGATTCGCAACTATTTGAAAATGTATAACCGAAGATATGTTTGCTAAAACACATGGTATCATTGTATTGGATTTGTCTGGCACACAGGATATGAGTATAGTACGTACGGGGCTTTTAAAACACCTACTGTGCGTTTAGAGTGTACATTTGCCGACCCATTGGCTGAGAGTATTGCACTAATCTCACTAAATCAATATGAAACCTATTGGGAAATCACTCCCGAAGGCAGTGTTCTACTAGACTTGGCGCCATGAACACCAGTCAAATAATCAGTGTATTTAATATGGACCCCTACATGTTCCAGTACAAATCCTATTGTCTACCCTCAGACTATCTTGGAAAAATTCAAAGCGCGAACAATACCTTGAGTATTGTTAATAGCAGTCCATCGACTGTGCTGACGGGTCATTCGCTGTGCATCTTTCAAACAATGAAGACGATTGAATTTTTTGATCCTCTTGGTCTACCCTATAGATTCTACACACACCTCACATCAGCAAATATATTGAGAGCAGCGGGAAAACTATTATTCAAAATCGAAAGAGGGTGCAGGATCTAACGCTAAAAGCTGTGGCTTCCATGCGCTACTATATTTTGTGTTCCGATGTCGTGGCTATACTTACAAGCAGTTTCTCCACATTTATGGTGACAATCCACGTCTGAACGACTTTCTAGTGGAAAATATACTTACAAGTGTATTTAATATTGATTTCAGTGCCCTAAGAGTAAAGTGCTTAAAAAATGTTTTTGAATTTGTTTATTAATAAAATGTATATATATACAACAATGTCTTTAAATCTTCACTTTTAGATTTCTTCATCGGTGTATAGGCAACTGTCGTGAACCACTAATGCTGGTAAATCATTTGGATTCACTGTATATTGATCTTGATTGACTGCAAAGTCAGGGTCACATTTTCTGCAGTACAATGTAACTTCACTCTTGTCATATCTCTTTGTATAGTCAATGATACTATTTGCATTCATATTATGAAATTCACGAGTTTCAATCTGTCTATTTGAAGCAATATCACATACAGTGTTTTCAAGTGGTGAAATCACATTCGGTAACTTCCAAATAAAATCACTTGGTTTATAGTCATAGTAGGCAGTGTCGTCACAGCGATGACGTAGAAACCAAATTGTCTTGTTGTTCCAACAGTTGAATCGTATACCAGATTCCTCTTCCCAGAATAATTTAAATCCACGACGATACCAATCCCGTAGAAATAAACTAAAATCGCGTTTAGGATTCTTTCCAATCATAGCGGGGTAAGTATTCTCCCACTGATCACATTTATCATTGTGACAATTGGAGCAGAGGTGCCCGCTAGGGTGAGAGTCACACACCTCCTCAAGACATGAATTACATCCTTTAATTTGTACTGCATAGCCTCTATGTAATTTGCAAGGATTACATAATTTTACACTTTTCACTATAGTCATCAATAATTGTACAATTCTCACATTGAGTCCAACTGCCAAGAGTGTACATGCACAATGGACATATATAGAACATTTTTGGTTTCCGATGTCAACTCTCTCACAGCTAAACGAAACTGATCATCTTCGCTCGATAAATTCAAAGTGTAGGAAAGGGGAGAGGAGTAACTTTGTGACGTTACCTCTTTCGAAGGAGGAGCCATCTACATCGGCAATGAAAGTATATCCACAATATGATTCCGCCTTGTTCCAATTAATATATCAATAAAACATTGAGTATAAGCATTTGAATCACATTTTAAAAGTTTCATACAATAGTCCAATGAGGGAGAATCAGTTTTCATTATATTGTCAAGTGTTCCCTGAGAGAATATCCAGTGTTGGAGAGATAACTCGAGAAAAATCATCATCCAAAATCAAATGTTTTTCCATAAACACTAGATTTGATCTAATTCTCTCTTTCTCAAATTTTATTCATTTTTCAGTCCTTTCACTCTGACTGCTGACTCTAGACTGACCCTGATTCGTCAGCTCTAACCAGAAAAGCATGTACAATTAGCGATAGAGTTTATTGTCTTCGATATGTTTCACTAATGCACTTAAAGCGCATTGAAGTCTATTCACATGTGCTATATCAACTTTAGCGGCGAAACATAATTGATCTTCCATTTTAAATTTGCTCAAGGATATCACATATCTTTCATATACTGCATCCCATTCCAGACAAAGCCGCGATCCTTTCGTAATTTTCCACCGCAATGTTTGGTGCTCTTGTATTATTACCATCAACTCCACTATCAACTTCTAATAGTGTAAACATTCCACTCGCCATCAACACAAATATATCCAAATAAACTATTCTCTTTGAATTCTATTCACAGACTAATAAAACTATAGCAAAAATCCTTTCCTTATATTCCCTCCGCCGCTAATATGTAACAAGACCTCTGATTGGCTGAGAAGGAAACACGTGATCTAACTGTTTCCCGGAAACTCATAACATTTGCCTTGAGCGACAACAACAAATACTGTTTCCCGGAAACTCATAACATCTGCCTCGAACAACACAGGAAGGAAGTGTCATTAACTTTGCCTCGAACAAACAACAGGAAGGAAGTGTCATTAACTTTTCCCGGAAACGATTTGGTTAATGACTCAATAATCCATGAAAGTGACAAAATTCCTGTTTTTCAAATTCTCACTGACAAAATCCATAAAACATCCAAGAAAACAGACATAAATGTGACAAAGTTCCTGTTTTTTTTTTTTTTCAAATTCTCACTGACAAAATCCATAAAAACATACAAAAATGTGAGAAAGTTCCTGTTTTTTTTTTTTCAAATTCTCACTGACAAAATCCATAAAACATCCAAGAAAACAGACATAAATGTGACAAAGTTCCTGTTTTTTCAAATCCTCACTGACAAAATCCATAAACCACGTGGTTTTATGCCCATATATGGACTCCCGTCCGGAGTCAATAAGGCATCTCTACTCACGACCATCTTGACGTAGAAAAAATATCTTCAAAAAACATAAGATTGCATCGATTTGTAACATCAGCAACAAATTTTATTTTCAAGGATTTTATCTTTGTTGGAACAAAAAAAAAAAAAAAAAAAAAAAAAAAAAAAAAAAATTACTCAAGCCCCCATACGATTTCTCCGGCATTGATTTCACCTGTACGCTTAAGCAACTGCGCTAGGAGGCGTTGAATTAGATTTTGCATTATATGGTAATTAGTAAGCTACATTAACCTTGTTGATTTCAATATTTTATGTACCAAAGGAGTTGCAACATTTAGGTGATTAGTTTTGCTTACTGTTCGTCACGGTTTAACACACTATCCTACGAAATTTGTTGAATACAAGCAATGATTTGGGACAATCCAAATAAAAAAGGATTGTCCCAAATATAGGGGAAACGTAACAAGGGAAAGATAGGACACGGTACAGTACCTATATATCGTGGTGCCTTTGTTAAGAAATACTATTACAAAAGTCCTACTTAATTACATCACGTGCCAAATAATATTATTTATTTAATAAAGATTTCTGTCATTTATAAAATAACAATTTCTGACAGTTTTTATTTCACATATTCCTTTTCATTGGTTAAGAAAAGAATATTTTAGATCTTTTCCGTTTCTCTCTATAAGAAGTCAAATTTTGGCTCTCTATGTATATGTTTGACAAATGTTGCAACAATTTTTGGTACTCTTGCATTATGCAAGCCTCTCGGGTTAACTACTATAGAGTAGGTAATGATAAAACCCGTTTTCGACATGTTTACCGCTATAGACTAGGCAATGATAGCGTGGTATTCATTGCGCATACGATATTACACTGTGTTTTTTTTGGGTTTTAGGGGGGAAAGGTACCTAGGTTAGGTTACGTATTTAATATATGCTATGCTTTACAAACCCCCAAACCAAACCCCCCACCCCCTAATGTGCAAATATATAGCCCAAATTTGTTTCTAAACTATTATATATTCATCCTATTTTATTTTATTTCATTAGCATTAACCAAACTTGACTTTTTAGAAAGGCCCGCATAATGCAAGAGTACCCAATTTTTTAACAAAAGTTGTACTATAATGCTTTCGATTGATGGGTAGGGGGAGAAATATTCAAATATAAATAAGTTGAAAATCTGCATAATCTTTTGGTTTCTATAGGGTTGAAGAGATTCCAGCCCCTATCATGTTACAACCTTGACTATAGACAATTAGTACAGTAGAGATGCCTCAGGAGGTCCCAAGAGAACACATGTGCTGCCACCTACAACTTTTTTTACATAGTTTATGTCTGTTTGTTGTCAGTGACAATGAAAAAAAACAGGAATTTTCTCAATTTGGTGGATATTTTCTTGGATGGTTATGTGTGTTGGTCAATTTATTGATTTTTTTTCATGGATGTCAACAGTAATTTATGTCTGTTTTATGGTTTTTGTCAGTGAGAATTTGAAAAACAGGAACTTTCTCACTTTTATGGATGTTTTTTTTTTTGTCAGTGAGAATGAAAAAACAGGAACGTTCTCACATTTATGTCTGTTTTATGGTTTTTGTCAGTGAGAATGGAAAAACAGTATTTTTGTCACTTTCATGGATTATTCAGTCTAATATCACCTGTGCTGTCAGTCATTAATCAAATTGTTTCCGGGGAAGTTAATTAATGTCTGACAGATGACAACAAGTTAATTAATGTCTGTGGAGTTCAACCAGAATTGTTTCCGAGGCAAAGTTTAGATCACACATGACAGATGATGTCATGATTGATTGATTGACAAGAAAGGGGAATTAATTTGTTGTTTCTAAGGGGAATTATTGATTCACGAAAGGGGAATTAATTTGTTGTTTCTAAAGAGAATTGTTTCCGAGCGAATGTTTTGATCTTAGCAATGAAGAGATTGATTCACGAAAGGGTTTCTATGTAATTTCAAATGTGAAAGCACAGGGATGCCAAAAACTAAAGGAACTCGCTGAAATTACGTTTAGGGATTATTTGGGCGAAACCGTTTTAGCCATTTTATGGAATTATTTCGACGAAACAGTTAAAGACATTTTAAAAGATGATTTTAGAAAAGGTTTTAGAAGAGAATTTGAGGATAAAACTCTGTGGTCGTTATAATACACAAGTTGTATTTTAACAGTGTCGTGAGGTCCCCTACCCCAACCCCAAAGGGTTCCGATCCCCCTACCCCAACCCCAAAGGTTCCAATCCCCCTACCCCAACCCCGAAGGAAGCCCCCGGTCCTCAAAGGTCCCCCAAGCTCCCAAAGGGCCCCCGAAACCCCCAAAGGCCCTCCCCCGGTCCCCAAAGGTCCACCGGGATCCCAAAGGACCAATCGGCGCTCAAGGGCCCCCCAGACCCCCAAAGGCCCTCCCCGGGCCCCCAAAGGCCCTCCCCCGGGCCTCAAAGGTCCCCCAGGCTCCCAAAGGGCCCCCGGACCCCCAAAGACTCCTGAGCCCCCATTATAATACTTTTTTAAGGCTTTATTATATCTTTTCAGAACAAATTATTATTTTAGGGAATTATTTCGGCGAAACAGTTAGAGACATTTTAAAATATGATTTTGAAGAGATTTTAGAAGAGGATTTGAGGGTCAAACTCTGTGGTCGTTATAATACACAAGTTTCATTTGAACAGTGTCGTGAGGTCCTCTACCCCAACCCCAAAGGGTTCCAATCCCCCTACCCCAACGCCGAAGGAAGCCCCCGGTCCTCAAAGGTCCCCCAAGCTCCCAAAGGACCACCCGGCCCTCAAGGCCCCCCCAGACCCTCAAAGGCCCTCCCCGGGCTCCGTCTTTCGTTGATGTGTGTTGTCTGAAACCTATGATTTGGGATGGGTGGATTGCTATTTTTGACTTTTCTGAGCTGGATTTCTTAGCCGTTCATAGCCGAGTGTTGTCTGAAACTTATGATTTGGGATGGGTGGTTTGCTATTTTTGACTTTTCTGAGCTAAAGTTTCTTAGTATTTCATAGGTGTGTGTTGTCTGATACTTATGATTTGAGGTGTGTAATTTGCTATTTCCGACTTTTCATAACCAGATTTTTTTAGTCATTGGTAGGTGTGTGGTGTCTGAAACCTATGATTTGCGATGTGTGGGTTGCTATTTTTGAATTTTCTGAGCTAGGTTTCTTAGCCATTCTGATATAGGTGTGTGCGGTCAGAAAATTATGATTTGGGATTTGTAGTTTGCTTTTTGGACTTTTCAGAGCTAGGATTCTTAGTCCCTCATAGGTGTTTGTTGTCTGAAACCTATAGTTTGGGATGAATAGTTGGCTATTTCAGGCTTTTATGAGCTAGGCTTCTTAGTATTTAGTAGGTGAATGTTGTCTGAAACTTACGATTTGGGAGATGTAAATTACTATTTCGGGCTTTTCTGAGCTAGATATCTTAGTCTTTCGTTGATGTGTGTTGTCTGAAACTTATGATTTGGGATGGCTAATTTGCTATTTCCGGCTTTTCTGAGCTAGATTTCTTAGCCTTTCATAGGTGTGTGTTGTCAGAAAATTATGATTTGGAATGTGTAGTTTGCTATTAGGACTTTTCAGGGCTAGGATTCTTAGTCCATCATAGGTATTTGTTGTCTGAAACCTATAGTTTGGGATGAGTAGTTTGCTATTTCAGGCTTTTATGAGCTAGGTTTCTTAGCCTTTCGTAGGTGTGTGTTGATTGAAACTTATGATTTGAGGTGGGTGGATTGCTATTTCCAACTTTTCATAACCAGATTTCTTAGTCTTTCGTTGGTGTGTGTTGTCTGAAACCTATGATTTGGGATGTGTGGCTTGCTATTTTTGACTTTTCTGAGCTGGATTTCTTAGCCTTTCATAGGTGTGTGTTGACTGAAACCTATAGTTTAGGATGAGTGGTTTGCTATTTTTGACTTTTCTGAGCTAGATTTCTTAGCCTTTCATAGGTGTGTGTTGTCTGAAACTTATGATTTGAGGTGTGTAATTTGCTATTTTTGACTTTTCAGAGCTAGGATTCTTAGTCTCTCATATGCGTTTGTTGTCTGAAACTTCTAGTTTGGGATGAATAGTTTGCTATTTCAGGCTTTTCTGACCTAAGGTTTCCTAGTATTTCGTAGGTGTGTGCTGTCTGAAACTTATGATTTGGGATATGTAAATTACTATTTCGGCTTTTCTAAGCTAGATTTCTTAGTCTTTCGTTGGTGTGTGTGTTGTCTGAAACCTATGATTTGGATGGGTGGATTGCTATTTTTGACTTTTCTCAGCTGGATTTCTTAGCCTTTCATAGGTGTGTGTTGTCTGAAACCTATGATTTGGGATGGTTAATTTGCTATTTTTGACTTTTCAGAGCTAGGATTCTTAGTCCCTCATAGGTGTTTGTTATCTGAAACCTATAGTTTGGGATGAGTAGTTTTTGCTATTTCAGGCTTTTCTGAGCTAAGGTTTCTTAGTATTTCGTAAAGTGTGTGCTGTCTGAAACTTATGATTTGAGGCGTGTAATTTGCTATTTCCGACTTTTCATAACCAGATTTCTTAGTCATTGCTAGGTGTGTGGTGTCTGAAACCTATGATTTGGGATGTGTGGGTTGCTATTTTGACTTTTCTGAGCTAGGTTTCTTAGCCTTTCATAGGTGTGTGCTGTCAGAAAATTATGATTTGGGATTTGTAGTTTGCTTTTTGGACTTTTCAGAGCTAGGAATCATAGTCCCTCATAGGTGTTATTGTCTGAAGCCTATAGTTTGGGATGAATAGTTGGCTATTTCAGGCTTTTATGAGCTAGGCTTCTTAGTATTTCGTAGGTGAATGTTGTCTGAAACTTACGATTTGGGATATGTAAATTACTATTTCGGGCTTTTCTGAGCTAGATATCTTAGTCTTTCGTTGATGTGTGTTGTCTGAAACCTATGATTTGGGATGGGTGGATTGCTATTTTTGACTTTTCTGAGCTGGATTTCTTAGCCGTTCAAAGGCGAGTGTTGTCTGAAACTTATGATTTGGGATGGTTAATTTGCTATTTCCGGCTTTTCTGAGCTAGATTTCTTAGCCTTTCATAGGTGTGTGGTGTCAGAAAATTATGATTTGGGATGTGTAGTTTGCTATTAGGACTTTTCAGAGCTAGGATTCTTAGTCCATCATAGGTATTTGTTGTCTGAAACCTATAGTTTGGGATGAGTAGTTTGCTATTTCAGGCTTTTATGAGCTAGGTTTCTTAGCCTTTCGTAGATGTGTGTTGACTGAAACTTATGTTTTGAGGTGCGTAATTGATATTTCCGACTTTTCATAACCAGATTTCGTAGCCTTTCGTTGGTGTGTGTTGTCTGAAACCTATGATTTGGGATGTGTGGCTTGCTATTTTTGACTTTTCTGAGCTGGATTTCTTAGCCTTTCATAGGTGTGTGTTGACTGAAACCTTTAGTTTAGGATGAGTGGTTTGCTATTTTTGACTTTTCTGAGCTAGATTTCTTAGCCTTTCATAGGTGTGTTGTCTGAAACTTATGATTTGAGGTGTGTAATTTGCTAGTTGGACTTTTCAGAGCTAGGATTCTTAGTCTCTCATAGGTGTTTGTTGTCTGAAACTTCTAGTTTGGGATGAATAGTTTGCTATTTCAGGCTTTTCTGAGCTAAGGTTTCCTAGTATTTCGTAGGTGAATGTTGTCCGAAACTTATGATTTGGGATATGTAAATTACTATTTCGGCTTTTCTAAGCTAGATTTCTTAGTCTTTCGTTGGTGTGTGTTGTCTGAAACCTATGATTTGGGATGGGTGGATTGCTATTTTTGACTTTTCTGAGATGGATTTCTTAGCCTTTCATAGGTGTGTGTTGTCTGAAACCTATGATTTGGGATGACTAATTTGCTATTTTTGACTTTTCTGAGCTAAGTTTCTTAGCCATTCATAGGTGTGTGTTGTCAGAAAATTATGATTTGGGATGTGTAGTTTGCTATTTGGACTTTTCAGAGCTAGGATTCTTAGTCCATCATAGGTATTTGTTGTCTGAAACCTATAGTTTGGGATGAGTAGTTTGCTATTTCAGGCTTTTCTGAGCTAAGGTTTCTTAGTATTTCGTAGGTGTGTATTGCCTGAAACTTATGATTTGAGGTGTGTAGTTGGCTATTTCCGACTTTTCATAGCCAGATTTCATAGTCTTTCGTAGGTGTGTGTTGTCTGAAACCTATGATTTGGGATGTGTGGCTTGCTATTTTTTGACTTTTCTGAGCTGGATTTCTTAGCCTTTCATAGGTGTGTGTTGACTGAAACCTATGATTTGAGATGAGTGGTTTGCTATTTTTGACTTTTCTGAGCTAGATTTCTTAGCCTTTCATAGGTGTGTGTTGTCAGAAAATTATGATTTGGGAGGTGTAGTTTGCTTTTTGGACTTTTCAGAGCTAGGATTCTTAGCCCCTCATAGGTGTTTGTTGTCTGAAACTTCTAGTTTGGGATGAGTAGTTGGCTATTTCAGGCTTTTCTGAGCTAAGGTTTCTTAGTATTTCGTAGGTGAATGTTGTCTGAAACTTATGAATTGGGATATGTAAATTACTATTTCGGGCTTCTCTAAGCTAGATTTCTTAGTCTTTCGTTGGTGTGTGTTGTCTGAAACCTATGATTTGGGATGTGTGGGTTGCTATTTATTGACTTTTCTGAGCTGGATTTCTTAGCCTTTCATAGGTGTGTGTTGACTGAAACCTATGATTTGGGATGAGTGGTTTGCTATTTTTTACTTTTCTGAGCTAGATCTCTTAGCCTTTCATAGGTGTGTGCTGTCAGAAAATTATGATTTGGGATTTGTAGTTTGCTTTTTGGACTTTCCAGAGCTAGGATTCTTAGTCCCTCATAGGTGTTTGTTGTCTGAAACCTACAGTTTGGGATGAGGAGTTGGCTATTTCAGGCTTTTCTGAGCTAAGGTTTCTTAGTATTTTGTAGGTGTGTGCTGTCTGAAACTTATGATTTGAGGTGTGTAATTTGCTATTTCCGACATGATCAATTCTATTTCTCCAAAATAATATAAAAAGTTTCCACTTCAGTTCAGATTTTTCTCAAAGAGGTGAAAAAATTTAAAATACTGTTCCAAATTTTTCAAAGAAAATAAAAAAGTTCAAGTTCTCTTCTGATTTTACCAAAGAACACAATTCAATTCTAATTTCTCCAGAGAAAATAATAAGCTTCCACTTCAGTTTTAAGTTCACCAAGACATAAAAAGTTTAAAGTTTAGTTCAATTTTTCCGTAGAAGATAGGAAAAGTTATAGTATGATTTGTGATTATTTTCCATGAAGATAAAAAGTTTCACTTTAATTCTAAATTTTCTTAAATTCAGTTCCGACTTTTCTCAAAGAAATGAAAAAATTTAAAATACTGTTCCGAATTATTCATAGAAGATAGAAAAGTTCAAGTTCTCTTTTGAATTTTACCAAAGAACACAATTCAATTCTAATTTCTCTAGAGAAAATAAGAATCTTCCACTTCAGTTTCAAGTTCACCAAGACATAAAAAATTTAAAGTTCACTTCTAAATTTTTCCGTAGAAGATAGGAAAAGTTATACTATGATTGTGATTATTTTCCATGAAGATAAAAAATTTCACTTTAATTCTAAATTTTCTTAAATTCAATTCCGACCTTTCTCAAGAGATGAAAAAATTTAAAGTTCTGTTCCAAATATTTTCTCGGAAGAAGAAAAGTTCAACTTCGATTCTGAATTTTCTCAATGAAAATGAAATAAGTTATTGATCAAATCTATTTTCCCAAAAATAACATAAAAATTTCGAATTCAGTTCAGATTTTTTTCTCAAGGAGATGAAGAAATTTAAAGTTCTGTTCCAAATTTTTCATAGAAGATAGGGAAAGTTATACTTTGATCGTGAATATTCAAGTTCTATTCAACCAAAGAACAAAATTCAATTTCTGAGTTCTATTTTTTCCATAGAAGATAGGAAAAGTTATATTATGATTGAAATTATAAATTTTCTTAAATCAATTCCGACCTTTCTCAAAGAGATGAAAAAATTTAAAGTTCTGTTCCAAATATTTTATCGGAAGAAGAAAAGTTCCAAATCTTTTTTCCCAAAATAACACAAAAATTTCCACTTCAGTTCAGATTTTTTTCTCAAGGAGATGAAGAAATTTAAAGTTCTGTTCCAAATTTTTCATAGAAGATAGGAAAGTTAAAAATCGTGAATTTAAAGTTCAGTTCTAAATTTTTCCCCATAGAAATATTCAGAAATTTTTCCGTAAAGATTATATTATGATTGTGATTATTTTCCATGAAGATAAAAAGTTTCACTTTAATTATAAATTTTCTTAAATTCAATTCTGACCTTTCTCAAAGAGATGAAAAATTTAAAGTTCTGTTCCAAATATTTTCTCGGAAGAATGAAAAGTTCAACTTCGATTCTGAATTTTCTCAATGAAAAAATGAATTCTAAGTTATTAGAAGCTAAATGGCTATACTATTTCCCAATTATTAACATAAAAAAAAAGTTTCACTTCATTTCAATTTTTTTCTCAATTCAGATGAAAAAATTTAAAGTTAAGTTCCAAAGTTTTTCATAGAAGATAGGAAAAGTTATCATGAGCGTGATGATATTCAAGTAACCTATTCTGAATTTTACCAAACCTAACACAATTCAATTCTAATTTGCCCCGGTTAATAAAAACTTTAAAGTTCAGTTGAAATTTTTCTTCATGTAGAAGATCAGGAATCATAGTATATATTTCTGATGGAAAAATTTAGATGAACTTTTTTTTATGTCTTGAAAATTAGAACTGAAAAAAAGTTATCACATTTAATTATAAACTTTTTTTCTTAAAAATTCAGAGAGAACTTCCGTACTTTTCTTCAAGAGAATGAAAAAGTGGAGCCAGAATTAAAGTGGGCTCCATTTAGAATCTCCTATTCTGAAATTTACCTCTCTAAGAAGGGGAGAATAGAAAATTGCTACATTTTGTAGTTCTTCGAGAAAACTCAGAATTAAAGTGGAGCCAGAATTAAAGTGGAGCTCCATATCTTCATGAAGAATATTCACAATCAAAGTATAACTTTCCTATCTTCTATGAAAAATTTGGAAATTTAAATTTTTTCATAAGCTTTCATTTCGGAGTTCCTAAGAAAATTTCTCAAAAATGAAAATTTCAAAGTAATCACAATCATAATATAACTTTTCCATCTTCTACGAAAAATTAGAACTGCTTTAAATATAAATATGAATTGTGATCTATTTACAGATAGAAGAAAAAAGTTTCACTTCACGATCAAAGTATAACTTTTTATCTTCTAAAAAATTTCAGAACTTCATTCTTCTAACTCCTTGAGAAAAAAATCTAAACTGAAGTGGAAATTAGGTTATTTTTGGGAAAATAGATTTGATCAATAGGTTATTTCAGTGTCAGGAAAAATTCAGAATTAGAAGTTGAACTTTTCTGAGCTTCCGAGATAATATTTGGAACAGAACTTTAACCTAACTTTCATCTCTTTGAGAAAGGTCGGAACTTAATTTAAGAAAATTTAGAACCTAAAGTGAAATTTTGTTTTCATGGCGGTTAATCACAATCAAGTATAATTTTCCTATCTTCTACGAAAAATTTAGAAGTAAACTTTAAACTTTTTATGTCTTGGTGAACTTGAAACTGAAGTGGAAGATTCTTATTTTCTCTAGAGAAATTAGAATTGAATTGTGTTCTTTGGTAAAATTAAAAAGAGAACTTGAACTTTTCTATCTTCTATGAATAATTTGGAACAGTATTTTAAATTTTTTCATCTCTTTGAGAAAAGTCGAACTGAATTTAAGAAAATTTAGAATTAAAGTGAAACTTTTTATCTTCATGGAAAATAATCACAAATCATACTATAACTTTTTCCTATTTTCTACTGAAAAATTTGCACTAAACTTTAAACTTTTTATGTCTTGGTGAACTTAAAACTGAAGTGGAAGCTTATTATTTTCTCTGGAGAAATTAGAATTGAATTGTGTTCTTTGGTAAAATTCAGAAGAGAACTTGAACTTTTCTATCTTCTTTGAAAAATTGGAACAGTATTTTAATTTTTTCATCTCTTTGAGAAAAATATGAACTGAAGTGGAAACTTTTTATATTATTTTGGAGAAATAGAATTGATCATGTCGGAAATAGCAAATTACACACCTCAAATCATAAGTTTCAGACAGCACACACCTACAAAATACTAAGAAACCTTAGCTCAGAAAAGCCTGAAATAGCCAACTACTCATCCCAAACTGTAGGTTTCAGACAACAAACACCTATGAGGAACTAAGAATCCTAGCTCTGAAAAGTCCAAAAAGCAAACTACAAATCCGAAATCGTAATTTTTCTGACAGCACACACCTATGAAAGGCTAAGAAATCTAGCTCAGAAAAGTCAAAAATAGCAAACCACTCATCCCAAATCATAGGT
The DNA here is from genome assembly GCA_027921565.1 of Artemia sinica. Classification (NCBI taxonomy): domain Eukaryota; kingdom Metazoa; phylum Arthropoda; class Branchiopoda; order Anostraca; family Artemiidae; genus Artemia; species Artemia sinica. The sequence goes on from JAPEVW010000392.1 coordinate 102,584, forward strand.
TTTCAGTCAACACACACCTATGAAAGCCTAAGAAATCCAGCTCAGAAAAGTAAAAAAATAGCAACCCGCACATCCCAAATCATAGGTTTCAGAAAACACACACCAACGAAAGACTAAGAAATCTAGCTTAGAAAAGCCCGAAATAGTAATTTACATATCCCAATTCATAAGTTTCAGACAACAATCACCTACGAAATACTAAGAAACCTTAGCTCAGAAAAGCCTGAAATAGCCAACTTACTCATCCCAAACTAGAAGTTTCAGACAACAAACACCTATGAGGGGCTAAGAATCCTAGTTCTGAAAAGTCCAAAAAGCAAACTACACCTCCCAAATCATAATTTTCTGACAACACACACCTATGAAAGGCTAAGAAATCTAGCTCAGAAAAGTCAAAAATAGCAAACCACTCATCTCAAATCATAGGCTTCAGTCAACACACACCTATGAAAGGCTAAGAAATCCAGCTCAGAAAAGTCAAAAAATAGCAAGCCACACATCCCAAATCATAGGTTTCAGACAACACACACCTATGAAAGACTATGAAATCTGGCTATGAAAAGTCGGTAATAGCAAATTACACACCTCAAATCATAAGTTTCAGACAATACACACCTACGAAATACTAAGAAACCTTAGCTCAGAAAAGCCTGAAATAGCAAACCACTCATCCCAAACTATAGGTTTCAGACAACAAATACCTATGATGGACTAAGAATCCTAGCTCTGAAAAGTCCAAATAGCAAACTACACATCCCAAATCATAATTTTCTGACAACACACACCTATGAATGGCTAAGAAACCTAGCTCAGAAAAGTCAAAAATAGCAAATTAGCCATCCCAAATCATAGGTTTCAGACAACACACACCTATGAAAGGCTAAGAAATCCATCGCAGAAAAGTCAAAATAGCAATCCACCCATCCCAAATCATAGGTTTCAGACAACACACACCAACGAAACACTAAGAAATCTAGCTTAGAAAAGCCGAAATAGTAATTTACATATCCCAAATCATAAGTTTCGGACAACATTCACCTACGAAATACTAGGAAACCTTAGCTCAGAAAAGCCTGAAATAGCAAACTATTCATCCCAAACTAGAAGTTTCAGACAACAAACACCTATGAGAGACTAAGAATCCTTGCTCTGAAAACTCCAACTAGCAAATTACACACCTCAAATCATAAGTTTCAGACAATACAAACCTATGAAAGGCTAAGAAATCTAGCTCAGAAAAGTCAAAAATGGCAAACCACTCATCCTAAACTAAAGGTTTCAGTCAACACACACCTATGAAAGGCTAAGAAATCCAGCTAAGAAAAGTCAAAAATAGCAAGCCACACATCCCAAATCATAGGTTTCAGACAACAAACACCAAAGAAAGACTACGAAATCTGGTTATGAAAAGTCGGAAATATCAAATTACGCACCTCAAAACATAAGTTTCAGTCAACACACACCTACGAAAGGCTAAGAAACCTAGCTCATAAAAGCCTGAAATAGCAAACTACTCATCCCAAACTATATGTTTCAGACAACAAATACCTATGATGGACTAAGAATCCTAGCTCTGAAAAGTCCTAATAGCAAACTAAACATCCCAAATCATAATTTTCTGACACCACACACCTATGAAAGGCTAAAGAAATCTAGCTCAGAAAAGCCGGAAATAGCAAATTAACCATCCCAAATCCTAACTTTCAGACAACACTCGCCTATGAACGGCTAAGAAATCCAGCTCAGAAAAGTCAAAAATAGCAATCCACCCACCCCAAATCACAGGTTTCAGACAACACACATCAACGAAAGACTAAGATATCTAGCTCAGAAAAGCCCGAAATAGTAATTTACATATCCCAAATCGTAAGTTTCAGACAACATTCACCTACGAAATACTAAGAAGCCTAGCTCATAAAAGCCTGAAATAGCCAACTATTCATCCCAAACTATAGGCTTCAGACAATAAACACCTATGAGGGACTATGATTCCTAGCTCTGAAAAGTCCAAAAAGCAAACTACAAATCCCAAATCATAATTTTCTGACAGCACACACCTATGAAAGGCTAAGAAACCTAGCTCAGAAAAGTCAAAAATAGCAACCCAAACATCCCAAATCATAGGTTTCAGACACCACACACCTAGCAATAACTAAGAAATCTGGTTATGAAAAGTCGGAAATAGCAAATTACACACCTCAAATCATGAGTTTCAGACAGCACACACCTACGAAATACTAAGAAACCTTAGCTCAGAAAAGCCTGAAATAGAAAACTACTCATCCCAAACTATAGGTTTCAGACAACAAACACCTATGAGGGACTAAGAATTCTAGCTCTGAAAAGTCAAAAATAGCAAATTAACCATCCCAAATCATAGGTTTCAGACAACACACACCTATGAAAGGCTAAGAAATCCAGCTGAGAAAAGTCAAAAATAGCAATCCACCCATCCCAAATCATAGGTTTCAGACAACACACACCAACGAAAGACTAAGAAATCTAGCTTGGAAAAGCCGAAATAGTAATGTACATATCCCAAATCATAAGTTTCAGACAGCACACACCTACGAAATACTAGGAAACCTTAGGTCAGAAAAGCCTGAAATAGCAAACTATTCATCCCAAACTAGAAGTTTCAGACAACAAACGCATATGAGAGACTAAGAATCCTAGCTCTGAAAAGTCAAAAATAGCAAATTACACACCTCAAATCATAAGTTTCAGACAACACACACCTATGAAAGGCTAAGAAATCTAGCTCAGAAAAGTCAAAAATAGCAAACCACTCATCCTAAACTATAGGTTTCAGTCAACACACACCTATGAGAGACTAAGAATCCTAGCTCTGAAAAGTCCAACTAGCAAATTACACACCTCAAATCATAAGTTTCAGACAACACACACCTATGAAAGGCTAAGAAATCTAGCTCAGAAAAGTCAAAAATAGCAAACCACTCATCCTAAACTATAGGTTTCAGTCAACACACACCTATGAAAGGCTAAGAAATCCAGCTCAGAAAAGTCAAAAATAGCAAGCCACACATCCCAAATCATAGGTTTCAGACAACACACACCAACGAAAGACTAAGAAATCTGGTTATGAAAAGTCGGAAATAGCAATCCACCCACCTCAAATCATAAGTTTCAGTCAACACACACCTACGAAAGGCTAAGAAACCTAGCTCATAAAAGCCTGAAATAGCAAACTACTCATCCCAAACTATAGGTTTCAGAAAACAAATACCTATGATGGACTAAGAATCCTAGCCCTGAAAAGTCCTAATAGCAAACTACACATCCCAAATCATAATTTTCTGACAACACACACCTATGACAGGCTAAGAAATCCAGCTCAGAAAAGCCGGAAATAGCAAATTAACCATCCCAAATCATAAGTTTCAGACAACACTCGCCTATGAATGGCTAAGAAATCCAGTCCAGAAAAGTCAAAAATAGCAATCCACCCATCCCAAATCATAGGTTTCAGACAACACACATCAACGAAAGACTAAGATATCTAGCTCAGAAAAGCCCGAAATAGTAATTTACATCTCCCAAATCGTAAGTTTCAGACAACATTCACCTACGAAATACTAAGAAGCCTAGCTCATAAAAGCCTGAAATAGCCAACTATTCATCCCAAACTATAGGTTTCAGACAACAAACACCTATGAGGGACTAAGAATCCTAGCTCTGAAAAGTCCAAAAAGCAAACTACAAATACCAAATCATAATTTTCTGACCGCACACACCTATGAATGGCTAAGAAACCTAGCTCAGAAAAGTCAAAAATAGCAACCCACACATCCCAAATCATAGGTTTCAGACACCACACACCTACCAATGACTAAGAAATCTGGTTATGAAAAGTCGGAAATAGCAAATTACACACCTCAAATCATAAGTATCAGACAACACACACCTATGAAATACTAAGAAACTTTAGCTCAGAAAAGTCAAAAATAGCAAACCACCCATCCCAAATCATAAGTTTCAGACAACACTCGCCTATGAACGGCTAAGAAATCCAGCTCAGAAAAGTCAAAAATAGCAATCCACCCATCCCAAATCAAAGGTTTCAGACAACACACATCAACGAAAGACGGGGCCCGGGGAGGGCCTTTGAGGGTCTGGGGGGGCCCTTGAGGGCCGGGTGGTCCTTTGGAGCTTGGGGGACCTTTGAGGACCGGGGGCTTCCTTCGGGGTTGGGGTAGGGGGATCGGAACCCTTTGGGGTTGGGGTAGAGGACCTCACGACACTGTTCAAATGGAACTTGTGTATTATAACGACCACAGAGTTTGACCCTCAAATCCTCTTCTAAAATCTCTTCAAAATCATATTTTAAAATGTCTCTAACTGTTTCGCCGAAATAATTCCCTAAAATAATAATTTGTTCTGAAAAGATGTAATAAAGCCTTAAAAAAGTATTATAATGGGGGCTCAGGAGTCTTTGGGGGTCCGGGGGCCCTTTGGGAGCCTGGGGGACCTTTGAGAACCGCGGGAGGGCCTTTGGGGGCCGGAAACAAGAAAACAACGGTCTGGGGGGCCCTTGAGCGCCGATTGGTCCTTTGGGAGCCCGGTGGACCTTTGGGGACCGGGGAAGGGCCTTTGGTGGTTCGGGGGCCCTTTGGGAGCTTGGGGGACCTTTGAGGACCGGGGGCTTCCTTCGGGGCTGGGGTAGGGGGATTGGAACCCTTTGGGGTTGGGGTAGGGGGATCGGAACCCTTTGGGGTTGGGGTAGGGGACCTCACGACACTGTTAAAATACAACTTGTGTATTATAACGACCAGCTGTTTCGACCAGCTCTAGCTGTTTCGTCGAAATAATTCCATAAAATGGCTAAAACGGTTTCGCCCAAATAATCCCTAAACGTAATTTCAGCGAGTTCCTTTTGTTTTTGGCATCCCTGTGCTTTCACATTTGAAATTACATAGAAACCCTTTCGTGAATCAATCTCTTCATTGCTAAGATCAAAACATTCGCTCGGAAACAATTCTCTTTAGAAACAACAAATTAATTCCCCTTTCGTGAATCAATAATTCCCCTTAGAAACAACAAATTAATTCCCCTTTCTTGTCAATCAATCAATCATGACATCATCTGTCATGTGTGATCTAAACTTTGCCTCGGAAACAATTCTAGTTGAACTCCACAGACATTAATTAACTTGACGTCATCTGTCAGACATTAATTAACTTCCCCGGAAACAATTTGATTAATGACTGACAGCACAGGTGATATTAGACTCAATAATCCATGAAAGTGACAAAAATACTGTTTTTTTCCATTCTCACTGACATAAACCATAAAACAGACATAAATGTGAGAAAGTTCCTGTTTTTTCATTCTCTCTGACAAAAACCATAAAAACATCCATAAAAGTGAGAAAGTTCCTGTTTTTCAAATTCTCCCTGACAAAAACCATAAAACAGACATAAATTACTGTTGACATCCATGAAAAACATCAAAAATTGACCAACACACATAACCATCCAAGAAAACATTCATCAAAGTGAGAAAATTCCTGTTTTTTTCATTCTCACTGACAACAAACAGACATAAACTATGTAAAAAAAGTTGTAGGTGGCAGCACATGTGTTCTCGTGGGACCTCCTGAGGCATCTCTACTTAGTACGCAACTATTACACTCCACATACCCTGAAAGTTTCAACTTAACTTCCTTAACTTTTCCGTAAATATCACATATACACACTTTTGACAACCTTGGATGCAAATAGTGAATTTTGATTTAGTTCAATTTCCAACGTAAAAGCCATTTACGCTGATATATCCTACTAGACAATAATGCAAGTTATGTTGTGATGTTATTAAATTTGCTCAAAATCATAAACACAAAAACAGGATTCAAAATGAGCCGAGCAAATATTACCAGAAAAATGTCCCCTCTTCCCCAACGTTGAAGATAATGTTTTTTGAAGATATTTTTTCTACGTCAAGATGTTCGTGGCTTTGCCAACATATAACGTTAAACAAAATTTTAATATAAAAATTTAAAATTAAAATTAGAAGTTAACATCGAACATCAGGGTATTTTTTTTTGGGGGGGGGGGGGGGGGGGGGGTGATTTTAAACTAAACAAGATAAACTTCATGCTTTCAGTTTTGTACAAAGGGCAATACCTCAAGAACGGCTAAGGGTACTACTTAGAAATTGTCACGACATGTTCAATGGGAAATTGAACTAAATCAAAATACACTATTTTCAAATTGTTTAATTTTATTTTGTGGGGGGGGGGGGGGGGTCCTTCAGGATCTGTACACATCTACCCTGATAATAAAATATCGTTTCGTTGTATTTTATTGAAAAAAAGGCTTGTTTTCTGTAATTTAGAGTTTTCTGCTATTTATAAATTTTTGATATACTGAGTCATTAAAACAAAGAATATGTTTTTCGTTTCACGTTTTTCAAAAATTTTCCAAAATTCTTGGTAAATGGTCATTTTATTCCTGATTAGTTTCAAATCCTGTTAAAAAAAACTCATATGAATTTACTATGATTTATTTTCGAAAAGCTAAATGTGCTCTCAGGCGATTAGGACGTTTTTATCAGAAAGAAAGCATGTTTTTACTATCTAAAAAAAATCTAGAACCTTGATTTGTTAATGTGAAAATGTTTCACAACATTTAAATTTATCAAATCATACTTATTTGGCTTTTGAGCTGCCTTGATCAGTAAGGAGGTGCTCCAGGGGTACAAAAAGGAATATGTGAAAAAAACTGTCAGAAATTGTTATTTTATAAATGACAGAAATCTTTATTAAATAAGTAACATTATTTGGCACGTGATGTAACTAAGTAGGACTTTTGTAATAGTATTTCTTAACAAAGGCACCACGATATATAGGTACTGTACCGTGTCCTATCTTTCCCTTGTTACGTTTCCCCTATATTTGGGACAATCCTTTTTTATTTGGATTGTCCCAAATCATTGCTTGTATTCAACAAATTTCGTAGGATAGTGTTAAACCGTGACGAACAGTAAGCAAAACTAATCACCTAAATGTTGCAACTCCTTTGGTACATAAAACATTGAAATCAACAAGGTTAATGTAGCTTACTAATTACCATATAATGCAAAATCTAATTCAACGCCTCCTAGCGCAGTTGCTTATGCGTACAGGTGAAATCAATGCCGGAGAAATCGTATGGGGGCTCGAGTAATTTTTTTTTTTTTTTTTTTTTTTTTTTTTTTTTTTTTTTTTTTTTTTTTTTTTTTTTTTTTTTTTTTTTTTTTGTTCCATCAAAGATAAAATCCTTGAAAATAAAGTTTGTTACTGATGTTACAAATCGATGCAATCTTATGTTTTTGAAGATATTTTTTCTACGTCAAGATGTTCGTGGCAACATATAACGGCAACATATAACATATAACGTTAACGCAACATATAACGTTAAATAATTTCTGACAGTTTTTATTTCACATATTCCTTTTCATTGGTTAAGAAAAAAATATTTTAGATCTTTTCCGTTTCTCTATAAGAATTCAAATTTTGGCTTTCTATTTATATGCTTGACAAATTTTGCAACAATTTTTGGTACTCTTGCATTATGCAGGCCTCTCGGGTTAACTACTATAGAGTAGGCAATGATAAAACCCGTTTTCGACATGTTTACCGCTATAGACTAGGCAATGATAGCGGGGTTTTCATTGCGCATACGATATTAGACTGTGTTTTTTTGGGGTTTAGGGGGGGGGAAGGTACCTATGTTAGGTGACGTATTTAATATATGCTATGCTTTACAAACCCCCAAACCAAACCCCCCACCCCCTAATGTGCAAATATATAGCCCAAATTGTTTCTAAACTATTATATATTCATCCTATTTTATTTTATTTCATTAGCATTAACCAAACTTGACTTTTTAGAAAGGCCCGCATAATGCAAGAGTACCCAATTTTTTAACAAAAGTTGTACTATAATGCTTTCGATTGATGGGTAGGGGGAGAAATATTCAAATATAAAAAAGTTGAAAATCTGCATAATCTTTTGGTTTCTATAGGGTTGAAGAGATTCCAGCCCCTATCATGTTATAACCTTGACTATAGACAAATAGTACGCAACTATTACACTCCCACATACCCTGAAAGTTTCAACTTAACTTCCTTAACTTTTCCGTAAATATCACATATACACACTTTTGACAACCTTGGATGCAAATAGTGAATTTTGATTTAGTTCGATTTCCAACGTAAAAGCCATTTACGCTGATATATCCTACTAGACAATAATGCAAGTTATGTTGTGATGTTATTAAATTTGCTCAAAAACATAAACACAAAAAACAGGATTCAAAATGAGCCGTGCAAATATTACAAGAAAAATGTCCCCTCTTCCCCAACGACACAACTGGTGACGATCAATGGTGTCAATTCACGAAAATTATAGAGGCTAGGTAATATCTAGTCCCCCCCCCCATATTTTGGTCTGATACGTTAAAACGAAACGCAATGCATTTAAAAAAATTTTCGATGAGTTTTTTTTTTAACCATTTTATACACCCCTCCTCCGAAGAGAAATTTTGGACACGGCCCTAGGGATGGGAAGAGTATTCTTTATAATCCAGGGAGGGAAAGCTGTTTTTCCGATTTCTTGAACAAAATACAAAAAAAAAAAAAAAGCCCCTTTTCAACAATAATCCACAAAAAGACTTTCTTGAATCTGGAAGGGGGAGTGAGAACTAAATCTTGCAGAAAAATACCCCCCCCCCCATTGAAGCTGCTGGTATTCACTCATGCTACTTGGTAATAATACAACTTATATTATGACATTTTTAAATTTGCTCCAAAGATGGACACAAAAGCTGAATTTTTAATCACCCGAGCAAAATACACAGAAACAATACAGTAACACTTCATCAGGTAATGATTACTTACTTTATTTTTATTAGTATTTATCCTTTCTGTTTGTCATTTACTAGATTAATTTTATAATTCCATCTTGTTACTAACAATGTAGCCAGAACACTGAATTGACAAATAGATGGCCTTCAAGTATAATTCCAGTTTTATAGTAGAATTTGAGTACAAACTTACTAAAGAACCCTAAGCTTTGAACCGTAGAAAAGCAATAGAAAATGAAACAAAAGTCCTATAAGATGGAGTCGAGCTTGAAAGATTTAGTAGAAACAATGTAGTACGAGGGAAGCCGCATTCCAAGATGGTAGTATCTTTTGATTTTTCAAGTGCAGAAGATCAATGTCTTATGGAGTAATATTCTGTATGGACTTGTGCTAGTTTTGTTCAGATTTCTTGAGCCATGCTTTGCCCTTTACTTTTTAGCCTAAATAAATTACGGGGTACTGGTGCATTATGCAGGCATCGCTACATACTATATCCCCCCCCCCCCCTATTTAAATATTCCAAGAAGCTTGGCGGTAGTGAAGGAATTTTTAGTTTGATATGCTGCCAACGCAATTGACTTGATGAAATGTGGGGGGACCAAGGGCATTTCACTTTTTTAAGACTAGCCTTTGTGACTTAATCTAAATTTCAGCAATTTGATTCGATTCCTAGTTCAATTTAAAAATCATTATTTAATAATTACAGAGTATTTTCGAAAAAATAAATGCATTAGGAATCTATAGAGTATACGCCCAACTCTCTCATATGCTTGGGATTTTAGGCACAATTCTTCCGTAATATTTCAAACATATAAGTTTATCAAGAAATTCATTTTTTCAAAAGGGCCCAATGATCACTTTTACATGTCCCATTACTGTCTTAACAATATCAAATTGTGTACTTTTCCTTACAACTGATAAATACGTCACATACAAAAGAGGCCCAAAGGACAGAACTTTACAGAGTGTGGACAGGGGTTCGCGCGAACGCAGTCCCCCACTACCAAAAATTACGCTGTTGAGTTACCCCCATTTGGGGTAATCACAGGGGTAAGCCAATCCAAAGTGCAATGGAAAGGCCTCGCCCTGGGAGCGCCTCCTTCATGATCAAGGCAGCTCCTCAGCAGGGTTGCCACTTCAACAAAACTACTGGTACTAGCCAGGATAGCTCAAAAGTACTACCACGACAGAAAAGTACTAACTCCCTGCCTAAAAATTTGCCGCGTGTTTCGCGAAGCGCAACACGCGGCATTTTAGCCCCGTAGTTTCTCTTTGGCTTATCATATAAACCAGAGTAATTTTCATTTGTTATTTCTGTATAGCTAGTCGAACACTGACTTTCGATATGGCAAAAAAGGGCCACTGATATGCGAAGCAACTACAATCAAAATCATCAAAGTTATCTCTGGATGTTCACTATGAACGGTCCGTAATTGCCTCGTAGGGTAATAGGGCGTCCAGACTATCCGTTTTCTAGGAAAATAGGACAGAAAAATGGAAGCAGGAAAAGTAGTCAAGATGTGCAGTTTTTTGAAACAAATCTGTACAAGTTTTATCAGTTATCCGTATCAAGCCTGTTTTTTTCTGAGTCAAAACCAAAAAAAAAAAAAAAATTAAGCATCAGTTAGACAATTAACCTTTTTTCTGTTTAAGAGCTACTACATTTAAAAGCTACTTTTATTTATCACTTATTTTCTCTTTTTTGGCCCTTTTTCAGGAAAAGCAGTCCACACTACCCTTTTCTGTCCCATTTTGCCTAAATGGGACTAAACGGGGGCAACGCGCTAAAGGCGTCACCCGAAAAGTTCAGTAAGAGAATTTTATTTACAGACCTTTACAGTAATAAAATATTATTTAAGCTCACGCTTCCGCTTCCTCGCACTCCTGACCAGCTCTGTTGGAATATCCCAAGTCTCTGGATTCGGTACTTCCCTCCTGACATGCATAGTATCGGATATTGTTTCTGGCAGTAGTTTGTTCCGGAGGAGGTCCGAACTAGCTTTAACAGCGAAAACTGACGTTCGGCCGAAGCGCTGCTATGAGGCAACGACATAATACCCTGTATGAATATAGGTAGGTGAACAAAAGCAGAGTCCCCAGGACCATCCTTGAGGGCAGACACTGAATTCCAAAAGTCCAAAACTGACACTTTCCCTTCCCTAGCTCTTTCTTCAAGAATGGTAGTCGCCTCCACTCTCTGTTTAGGGCTTCAACTTCCAGCGAACCATTGAAACAGTCCTTGAATATGCGGAAAAGAGGGATTATAGAAGGAACTGATCCGGATAAAGCAGTTTCTGGAGATAACCAGTCTAGCATTCGAAGCAAGGTCTTCACTGTTTACTCTTCGCTTTATTTCAGAGCACAGCTTGATATAAAACGCAAGGCAATTTTTCTTTGTCGCAGCTAGCTGTCTGTCTTGAAGTTTCCGACTTTCAATCTGATCAATTGCAAAGAGCTCAAATTCGGCTCCAAAATGCATATCCGTCTCCATAGCTGTGAAGTTTCTTGGGTTTGAAAAAATCTATTTCGAAGACTGAACGAATGGCCAAAAGCTCGTCTTTGATATAATTCCTTGCCAGTTCGGAGAGAGTATTACCCACGCTTTTTTAAAGTTTGTGAACTTTATCTTCTGTGCTCTGGAATTCATGATTCAGGCCGTTTACAATAGGAAGAACGTAATTCAGAAAAAGATAATAAAGCTTGACTTCGGGATCGATCAAAGCTGTATAAAGCTTCACTGCCGCTTGATCCCGACCTTCATTCGCAGGTAAGGCGAAAAACAACGTCAGAGCAGTCCACTGTTCCACCAGCCTCTGAGAGACGGCCTCAAACGCTAACCAGCGAGTTGCAGATGGGTACAAGAGCGCATGCTCGGCTACTTCACAGAAGTTTTGGAATTCCTTATACTCACGGAGTCGTTTGGCACTATTCGATACGTACGTGTATATATCATTGCTGAATTGGACGATCTCTGTAGTAACGGCTCACAAGCACTAGCAGAGTATAGTGCAAAACTGTGACATATGCATCCGAAAATAGCCAGCCAGGGAATATCTTTCTTTATGAGGGCTGCAAGGCCGTTGTTCTTCCCAAGCATCACATTTGCATTATCAGATGCAAATCCTATGTAGTTTTTTATTGTCATCTTCTTCTCACTTAAAGTCTTATAGATCAAGTTTTTAAGGCCCATTGCTGTTTTATCCCCAAATTCTGGAATGGCCAAAAAGTCTTCCTTGATTCCGCATGTAGTGTTGTCATAGTAGCGAACGATGATGACTAAGTATTTTGTCCCACACTTATCAGTGCTTTCATCAACCATCAGCGAAAAGAGCGATTTTTCCAATCTTGAGCTCAGCTGGCTGATCGCGTATGGGGCAATTACGTTTTTGATTAGTCCAGTGGTTTTAGTTCTTCCATATGCAAGAAGCTTTACTACTGATGAATCAGGGATAAATTTTTTCAGCAATTCGGGCAAGCTGTCCATAATACTCATCTCCTTGGATTTTGATGCTACCCAGGCTGACATTGCCAACTCTAAAGCTGTCACCTGTTGGCTAATTAGTTCTCTTTCCTTTGCTGCTTCCGATAAAGTAAACTCATTGGTTTGGTCATCAGCAATACGCACTTGGTTCTTCATACTAACAACTTTGGACATGTGACTTTCCCTCAGTGTATGTCTACGCAAATGGGATAGGCCACCAGTAATGATCTTTTCGCAAAACCTACACCAAGATTTTGTCCTATCCCTTGGATATCTTTGCAGCCAGACCTGCAAGTCTTTATCTTCTATCCATTTTGCACTGAATTTCTGTATTTTCACTGGCTTTGGTGGTTTATTTCTGCTGATTCTTCGTTTTCTCACATTTAATAGTTCATTCTCTTCACCTTCAATGTCATTTGCAGTTTCTTCACAGTCACTGGCACTAGCTTCAGATTTATTGGCTTCGTCTCCAGAGTCATTAGCTAGATAGAGAATCTGTATAAGAGCAGCGACTCTAACCGGTTTTCCATATATCAAACCAGTGGCGTAACTAAGGGGGACAAGTAGGGGCCCTTTGCAGCACAAGTTTAGTTTTTATGGTATTTGCTTCTCTAAAAGAGGTATCTAAGAGAGGAAGAAAGAAAAATAAAAGAGATAAAGAAACTTCTAGATCCTAAATTTCAAAATTTTTTGAGTATTCGCTGCATAATATTGCTCTTAGAGATTATTTGCTTCCTGACAAGGATGTTTCAGGGGCTAATTTACAGAAAACATTAAAACTGGGCTAGCTGAGCCAGAATTTTCAATTTCATGCTAGACTTTTTCCAAGTGTCATGGTCACTTTTTTTACATTATACCCTCCTCCCATTCTGAGGTCCCATATATAACTGTATAAATACATTTCATCGTTGTGTCGAATCTTGTGATGACATTATTTCTTGTAATATTCTTACATATTGTAAAGTGAGAATTTGATTGGTTGATTTTTTTTTAATATATTCCTAGGGCTATATCCCGGACCATCAGGGGGGTGGGTGTATTTTCAGAAAAGGGGCCATGATATTTGGAAATAGTATAAAATAAAGAACTGAATGGTACTGCTTTTGTGTGTTTAGCGTGTTTTCTTCAGAAAAGGACAATCACTAAATATTTAGCATTAGAAAAAGACAACTAGACTAGTGCCCATTTTTATGGAGAAAATAAACACTCTTGTATCTGTTAGAGTAGGACTTAAAGACTGATTCATAGGGACCACGTAGGTTGGGCTGGAGCCCCAAGCACCTGAAAACGTAAATTTCTTCGAATTTCTCGGCATTTCTTTATTGAATTATAGTTTTTTATTATCCCCCCTAATTTTTTTAATTTAATCATTTGCAGTTCGTTTTTATTAACTCCCTGATCCTTCTGTTCCATCTTCCATTTATTTCTTTGTACCACAATTTTTTTAATTTGTGAATTATTTTTCAACCATAAACAAATAAGTAGAACAACAGGGAAATTTTTATACAAGACAATGGAACTATCTCAGTGAAGACAGTTCCACTGTCTTGTATACAAATTTCCCTGTTGTTCTACTTATTTGCTTATGATCGAAAGGCAGTGTGGTCTTCGTCGCTATTTGTATTTTTCAACCACTCCCGAATGTTCAGTTACTTTCCACTTTTATCAGTAAAGCACAACGGTAAGAGCACTTCCTGAGGCTGTGTTAACTTAGGTTTTAATCTTGGATGAGACTAGATATTTTTTTTTAACTGGAAAATTAAAAATTTGAAAATATTTTTTTTTCCAGAATCTATAAACATAAGTGAAAATCCCGGGCAAAAAATCGATTCTTTTTTGCATAATTTGATCTTTTTTACTTGTTTTCCTCAATTCATCGACTTTTCGTTTATGCATTTAAAACCTAGATAAATTTTGTGTTTATGTTATGTAAAATCCAATGCTTTTTGTGCCCCTCGTGTTCATTTATATTCATAAATTATTGAGAAAAAAAATAATTCTCTACTTTTTAGTTCATTTTGAAAATGAGTTTAACTTTTTCTTTATTGTTTGACCTTCTCCCCTAAAAATTATTTGTACGTCTGGACCTGTGAAACCCATTAAAACAGCTATAGGCTAACATTCTTGGGGTTGAATTGTGTGGTTGAAGAAATAATCTTCTTTTATTTCTTGCTTTCTTTTGGATGGGAGTTATTATTCAAATTACAAACGGAAAAGGGGCATTTTATGTAAAATAACTGCTGTTTCGTATAAGAACTGAAAACAATGATTGAAATATTTTTTGTTTGATAAAATAAAAACAAAACAAAAATTCTGTCACTCAGAATTCCTCAAATCTTCATGTTGGAGCGATGCAAATTTAAGGCTGGAGGAAGTGAGACTGAGACCAAGCCACTCAAGAGCAATTAAAATGATTTTTGGGTCTTATTAAGAAGCTGGATTTATTAAGATCGGTTTTTATTGAAATTTAACAATAAAAAAAAAATCTAGTTTGTTATCTTCGTTATCATTTCTAATATGCTTGTAAAATTGCCCTTTTCGGTCTAAGATACTACTTTTAACAAAAAGTATTGAAAAAGTACTGCTTTAGCAGAAAGTATTCAAGAAGTACTACCTTGATCAAAAAGTACTAAAAGTAGTACTTTGGTACTACCCGTGGCAACTCTGCCGCTGGGTTAGTTGGCTCACTGCCGTTGGGAAAACGCTCAAGTCCCCTCCCTCTTGCTGACGCATTTCCATGGGCGTCCTTTACTATATTTTGTTCCATTCGAACGCCACTATTCAATATGAATGGTGCTTCAGAAAATGTTAAATGCAATTGTCGTTGGTTTGTCTTTTTGTTCTTATTTATGCGTTCTAAACCAGAAAATATTGTTTTGATTAATGTTGCCTTAAGATTAAATCAAAATGCACTGTGTTAATGCTAATTCCCAATAAGGCATCTCAGCAGTATCCCAAGAACGACTGAGGGTATTATGTTCAAACTTTCAGGGCTACTTCTGCTCTTAAAATTTAACCAAATCAAAATAGCGTAAGTGTATCCAAGCTATCAAAGAAAGTAAACAGATTTTTTGCGAATGGTATCAAGTTTTCCATTTCAGGTCAACTAGAGGAGGTATGAAACTAAATTAAACACTACTATTTGTGTCCAGATTTTTAAAAGGGTGTATTTTGTTAAAAATTGCTGAAAATTTTTCTCCAGCATGCAAATACTAGGCCAAACTACAAAGTCTTAAAAAAACGATAAGATTTAAAGTATTATTTTCTTTTTTCCTGAAAAGACTGTGTCAATATAAAACGAACAGAAATTAATTAAAAAAACTTTTTCCACAAAATGAGTTTTTTCAAAGAAAAGTAAAGAACTCAATTAAACAAAAAATGAGCAAAAATAAAATTAAATAGTCTACCAAGCGTGAAACTACCACAAATTATCATCGATAAATAGATGAAACCCAAAACGAACAGAAATTACAATAAATAACCGAGTCAAACTCAAAACGAGCAGAAATTACCATAAGTTCGGCTCAAAACCCCCTATGCCTTCCCAAGATCAGAACATAATTTGCACTTTACTGATAAATATAAATGTTTTTACTTTTATAACTTTAATAAATCAATAATATTAACATTTTGATTACTAAATATCAGTATATGTATATTAAACTGACAATGCACATTTATTTGTATTTTTTTAGTAAAGTGCAAATTATGTTTGGCCTTGGGAACACGCATCCGTGATCTTTCTTCTGGCAAAAAATACAAAATTCCACATTTCTGCAGATAAGAGCTTGAAACCTCTACTGTAGGGTTTCCTGATATGTTTAATCTGATGGTGTAATTTTCATTAAAATCCTATCACTTTTAGGGGCTGTTTTCCCCTTTTTTCAAAAATAAGCCAAATTTTTTCCGGCTCGTAACTTTTGATGGGTAAGACTAACTTGATGAAACTCGTATGTTTAAAAATCAGCATAAAAATCTGATTCTTTTAATATATATATATATATATATATATATATATATATATATATATATATATATATATATATATATATATATATTATATATATATATATATATATATATATATATATATATATATATATTATATATATATATAGATATATATAATATATATATATATATATATATATATATATATATATATATATATATATATATATATATATATATATATATATATATATATATATAATATATATATATATATATATATATATATATATATATATATATATATATATATATATATATATATATTGGTATCAAAATTCTGTTTTTAGAGTTTTGGTCACTATTGAGCCGAGTCACTCCTTACTTACAGTTCGTTACCACGAACTGTTTGATATGTGCAAGCAGTGTGCCGAGAGTTTACAAAAGTGGATGAAGGGAACACGCGATATATTTCACTTCGGTTTTTTTATGATGATCTGGCGAAAGCCCAGAGATCACTTTGATGATAATTACTTTTGTAAATTAAATACGTCAGGATATAACAAGAAAAACAAAAGTTAACAGATTGTTCTATTTCATCGTTTGCTATACCCAATACCTCGTTCATTTGAAACACCACTACCAACCAGTCTTTAAAGAATTATCCTCTTGGAAATGCAGAAATATGAGTCCAAAAACTATACCCCCATCCCATTCTGAGGTCCCATATATAACTGTATAAATACATTTCATCGTTGTGTCGAATCTTGTGATGACATTCTTTTCTTTTAATTAAATAAAAAAAACAAGTTTTTTAAACTGAAAGTAAGGAGCGACATTAAAACTTAAAATGAACAGAAATTATTCTGTATATGAAAGAGACTGTCCCCTCCTCAACGCCTCGCTCTTTACGCTAAAGTTTTTTATTATTTTAAAAAATAAAGTTGTGAGACAGAGTCAAACTTTAGCGTAAAAAGCGAGGCGTTGAGGAGGGGACAGTCTCTTTCATATACAGAATAATTTCTGTTCGTTTTAAGTTTTAATGTCGCTCCTTACTTTCAGTTTAAAAACTTGTTTTTTTATTTAATTTTTGAACATTTTTTAATAAATGCAGGTTTTTGATCTTGGCTCACCGTACATGAATAATTAAAACAAAATTTTCATATTAATTTACTTTTATTTAGTTAAATGGCTTTCTCGAAACTTGTTTAATTTTATTTACGAACGTTTTTATTAGTAATAAATATACATAACTTACGAATTAACTTACGTAACGAACTTCTATATTCATATATTTTTAATACGTTTATTAAGGGGTTCGCCCCCTTGTCAATACCTTGCTCTTTAAGTGAAAGTTCAAATTTTGTTCCAATTCTTTAGAAATGACCGCTTAATCACAAAGGCCGTTAATTAGAATAAATAGCTCTTATGAAAGTACTAAAAAATCTTTGGCTTAAAGAGCGAGGCATTGACTACGGGGTGAACCCAGTTATATATGTAATATTTTCTGTTCGTTTAAAGTTTCGATGTTGCTACTGTTGCAGTTGAAATACTTTTTTTTTTTTTAAATTTATGATTTTTTTTTAAATAATGCTGGGAAGTCCGGCGTTCCCTTCATAGCAATGTCCCTTCCCCCATGAAAACTTCCTTCGTGGAAAGATCCTCCCACATAACCCCTGACCCACCCCCCCCCACTACCAGGAAAAATCTCCCCTGAAAACGTCTGTATACTTCCAAATAACCAATACTATATGTTAACATTGGGTAAAGTTCATAACTTTCAGCCCTCCCCCCGGGAACTTAGGGAGATTAAGTCATCCTAAAAGACATACTTATAATATTTTCGAACATGCTGAACAAATGGCTATCTCAAAATTTTGATCAGGTGACTTTGGGAAAAAAATGTGCGTGGGAGGGGGCCTAGTTGCCCTCCATTTTTTTTGTCACTTAAAAGGGCACTAGAACTTTCAATTTCCATTCCAATGAGCCCTCCCACGATATTCTAGGACAACTGGTTCGATACGATCACCCCTGGGAAAAAAAACAAAAAACAAACAAACAAATAAACACGCACCCGTGATCTTTCTTCTGGCAAAAAATGCAAAATGCCACATTTTTGTAGATGGGAGCTTGAAACCTCTACAGTAGGGTTCTCTGATACGCGGAATATGATGGTGTGATTTTCATTAAGGTTCTATAGCTTTTAGGGGGTCTTTCCCCCTTTTTTCGAAAATCAGCCAAATTTTCTCAGGCGCCTAACTTTTGATATGTAGGATTAAACTTGATGAAACTTATATATTTGAAATCAGCATTGAAATGTGATTTCTTTTGATTTATCTATTTGTATCAAAATGCCGTTTTCTAGAGTTTCGGTTACCATTGAGCCGGGTCGCTCCTTACTTACAGTTCGTTACCACGAACTGTTTGATATTCTTACATGTTCTTTCATATTGTAAAGTGAGAATTTGATTGGTTGATTTTTTTAATATATTCCTAGGGCTATATCCCGGACCATCAGGGCGGGTGGGTGTATTTTCAGAAAAGGGGCCATGATATTTGGAAATAGTATAAAATAAAGAACTGAATGGTACTGCTTTTGTGTGTTTAGCGTGTTTTTCTTCAGAAAAGGACAATCACTAAAGATTTGGCATTAGAAAAAGACAACTAGACTAGTGCCCATTTTTATGGAGAAAATAAACACTCTTGTATCTGTTAGAGTAGGACTTAAAGACTGATTCATAGGGACCACGTAGGTTGGGCTGGAGCCCCAAGCACCTGAAACGTATATTTCTTCGAATTTCTTTGCATTTCTTTATTGAATTATAGGTTTTTATTATCCCCCCTAATTTTTTTAATTTAATCATTTGCAGTTCGTTTTTATTAACTCACTGATCTTTCTGTTCCATCTTCCATTTATTTCTTTGTACCACAATTTTTTTAATTTGTGAATTATTTTTCAACCATAAAACAAATAAGTAGAACAACAGGGGAATTTTTATACAAGACGGTGGAACTATCTCAGTGAAGACAGTTCCACTGTCTTGTATAAAAATTTCCCTGTTGTTCTACTTATTTGCTTATGATCGAAAGGCAGTGTGGTCTTCGTCGCTATTTGTATTTTTCAACCACTCCCGAATGTTCAGTTACTTTCCACTTTTATCAGTAAAGCACAACGGTAAGAGCACTTCCTGAGGCTGTGTTAACTTAGGTTTTAATCTTGGATGAGACTAGATATTTTTTTTTTTAACTGGAAAATTAAAAATTTGAAAATATTTTTTTTTCCAGAATCTATAAACATAAGTGAAAATCCCGGGCAAAAAATCGATTCGTTTTTGCATAATTTGATCTTTTTTACTTGTTTTCCTCAATTCATCAACTTTTCGTTTATGCATTTAAAACCTAGATAAATTTGGTGTTTATGTTATGTAAAATCCAATGCTTTTTGTGCCCCTCGTGTTCATTTATATTCATAAATTCTTGAGAAAAAAAAAATTCTCTACTTTTTAGTTCATTTTGAAAATGAGTTCAACTTTTTCTTTATTGTTTGACCTTCTCCCCTAAAAATTATTTGTACGTCTGGACCTGTGAAACCCATTAAAACAGCTATAGGCTAACATTCTTGGGTTGAATTGTGTGGTTGAAGAAATAATCTTCTTTTATTTTTTTTGCTTTCTTTTGGTTGGGAGTTATTATTCAAATTACAAACGGAAAAAAAAAGGGCATTTTATGTAAAATAACTGCCTTTCGTATAGGAACTGAAAACAATGATTGAAATATTTTTTGTTTGATAAAATAAAAACAAAACAAAAATTCTGTCACTCAGAATTCCTCAAATCTTCATGTTGGAGCGATGCAAATTTAAGGCTGGAGGAAGTGAGACTGAGACCAAGCCACTCAAGAGCAATTAAAATGATTTTTGGGTCTTATTAAGAAGCTGGATTTATTAAGATCGGTTTTTATTGAAATTTAACAATAAAAAAAAATCTAGTTTGTTATCTTCGTTATCATTTCTAATATGCTTGTAAAATTGCCCTTTTCGGTCTAAGATACTACTTTTAACAAAAAGTATTGAAAAAGTACTGCTTTAGCAGAAAGTATTCAAGAAGTACTACTTTGATCAAAAAGTACTAAAAGTAGTACTTTGGTACTACCCGTGGCAACTCTGCCGCTGGGTTAGTTGGCTCACTGCCGTTGGGAAAACGCTCAAGTCCCCTCCCTCTTGCTGACGCATTTCCATGGGCGTCCTTTACTATATTTTGTTCCATTCGAACGCCACTATTCAATATGAATGGTGCTTCAGAAAATGTTAAATGCAATTGTCGTTGGTTTGTCTTTCTGTTCTTATTTATGCGTTCTAAACCAGAAAATATTGTTTTGATTAATGTTGCCTTAAGATTAAATCAAAATGCACTGTGTTTAATGCTAATTCCAATAAGGCATCTCAGCAGTATCCCAAGAACGACTGAGGGTATTATGTTCAAACTTTCAGGGCTACTTCTGCTCTTAAAATTTAACCAAATCAATCAAAATAGCGTAAGTGTATCCAAGCTATCAAAGAAAGTAAACAGATTTTTTGCGAATGGTATCAAGTTTTCCATTTCAGGTCAACTAGAGGAGGTATGAAACTAAATTAAACCCTAACTATTTGTGTCCAGATTTTTAAAAGGGTGTATTTTGTTAAAAATTGCTGAAAATTTTTCTCCAGCATGCAAATACTAGGCCAAACTACAAAAAGTCTTAAAAAACGATAAGATTTAAAGTATTATTTTCTTTTTTCCTGAAAAGACTGTGTCAATATAAAACGAACAGAAATTAATTAAAAAAACTTTTTCCACAAAATGAGTTTTTTCAAAGAAAAGTAAAGAACTCAATTAAACAAAAAATGAGCAAAAATAAATTAAATAGTCTACCAAGCGTGAAACTACCACAAATTAGCATCGATAAATAGATGAAACCCAAAACGAACAGAAATTACAATAAATAACCGAGTCAAAACTCAAAACGAGCAGAAATTACCATAAGTTCGGCTCAAAACCCCCTATGCCTTCCCAAGGTCAGAACATAATTTGCACTTTACTGATAAAAATATAAATGTTTTTACTTTATAACTTTAATAAATCAAATAATATTAACATTTTGATTACTAAATATCAGTATATGTATATTAAACTGACAATGCACATTTATTTGTATTTTTTTAGTAAAGTGCAAATTATGTTCTGGCCTTGGGAACACGCATCCGTGATCTTTCTTCTGGCAAAAAATACAAAATTCCACATTTCTGCAGATAGGAGCTTGAAACCTCTACTGTAGGGTTTCCTGATATGCTTAATCTGATGGTGTAATTTTCATTAAAAATCCTATCACTTTTAGGGGCTGTTTTCCCCTTTTTTCAAAAATAAGCCAAATTTTTTTTCCGGCTCGTAACTTTTGATGGGTAAGACTAACTTGATGAAACTCGTATGTTTAAAATCAACATAAAAATCTGATTCTTTTAATATATATATATATGTATATATATATATATATATATGTATATATATATATATATATATATATATATATATTATATATATATATATATATATTATATATATATATATATATATATATTATATATATATATATATATATATATATATATATATATATTATATATATATATATATATATATTGGTATCAAAATTCTGTTTTTAGAGTTTTGGTCACTATTGAGCCGAGTCACTCCTTACTTACAGTTCGTTACCACGAACTGTTTGATATGTGCAAGCAGTGTGCCGAGAGTTTACAAAAGTGGATGAAGGGAACACGCGATATATTTCACTTCGGTTTTTTTATGATCTGGCGAAAGCCCAGAGATCACTTTGATGATAATTACTTTTGTAAATTAAATACGTCAGGATATAACAAGAAAAAACAAAAGTTAACAGATTGTTCTATTTCTCATCGTTTGCTATACCCAATACCTCGTTCATTTGAAACACACACTACCAACCAGGTCTTTAAAGAATTATCCTCTTGGAAATGCAGAAATATGAGTCCAAAACCACTATACCCCCATCCCATTCTGAGGTCCCATATATAACTGTTATAAATTACATTTCATCGTTGTGTCGAATC
>JAPEVW010000398.1:0-87500 GCA_027921565.1 Artemia sinica
AATGGGAGTGGCTACTGCCCTTTTTAATAGTCGAAAGTGATTGGAGGGCAACTAGCCCCCCCCCATGCCCATCCTTCCCCCAAACACATCCAATCAAAATTTTGAGATAGCCATTTTGTTTAGCGTTGTTGATTTCCAAATAGAAAATATGTTTTATGAGGAGGGGACACTCCCCCACAGCCCTCGGGGCAAGGGTTTTAAGTTATGCCCCTGGGGGCATATAAGGTTTTATAGAAGGCGTTGTCGTAGAAACTTCAAAACAGGCTCATTCGATTGGAAATTCAAAGGGCTAGTACCCTATTTAATAGTCGAACGTGATTGGAGGGCAACTAGCCCCCCCCACGCCCATCATTCCCCCAAACACATCCAATCAAATTTTTTTGAGATAGCCATTTTGTTCAGCGTAGTTGATTTCCAGATAGAAAATATGTTTTGAGGAGGACACTCCCCCACAACCCCTCATGGCAAGGTTTTTAAAGTTATGCCCTGGGGGCATATAAGGTTTTTTATAGAAGGCGTTTGTCGTAGAAACTTCAAACAGGCTCACTCGATTGAAAATTGAAAGGGATAGTACCCTATTTAATAGTCGAAAGTGATTGGAGGGAAACTAGCCCCCCCCCCACGCCCATCATTCCCCCAAATACATCCAATCAAAATTTTGAAATAGCCATTTTGTTCAGCATAGTTGATTTCCAGATAGAAAAGTATGTTTTTGAGGAGGACACTCCCCCACAACCCTCAGGGCAAGGGTTTTAAGTTATGCCCTGGGGGCATATAAGGTTTTTATAGAAGGCGTTGTGGTAGAAACTTCAAAACAGGCTCATTCGATTGGAAATTCAAAGGGCTAGTACCCTATTTAATAGTCGAAAGTGATTGGAGGGCGACTAGCCCCCCCCCCCCCCGCCCATCATTCCCCCAAACACATCCAATCAAAATTTTGAGATAGTCATTTTGTTCAGCGTAGTTGTTTTCCAGATAGAAAATATGTTTATGAGGAGGACACTCCCTCACAACCTTCAGGGCAAGGGTTTTAAGTTATGGCCTGGGAAAATGTAAAGTTTTTATAGAAGGCGTTGTCGTAGAAACTTCAAAACAGGCTCATTCGATTGGAAATTCAAAGGGCTAGTACCCTTTTTAATAGTCGAAAGTGATTGGAGGGCAACTAGCCCCCCCCCCTCACGCCCATCATTCCCCCAAACACATCCAATCAAAATTTTGAGATAGCCATTTTGTTCAACGTAGTTTTAAGTTCTGGAAATTAGGTCTTTGAGGATGACAACCTCCTCACAGCCCTCTGGACAAGGGTTGTAAGTTATGCCCTGGGGGCATATTAAGTTTTTATAGAACGCTTTGTTGTAGAAACTTCAAAAAGGGCTCATTTGATTAGAAATTGAAATGGCTTGTGCCCTTTTTAATAGTCGAAAGTAATTGGAAGGCAACTAACACCCCTTCCACGCCTACCATTTCCCCAAACACATCCAATCAAAATTTTGAGGTAGCCATTTTGTTCCACGCAGTTAAAGTTCAGGAAATTATACCTTTGAGCAGGACAATCCCCCTACAGTCTTCAGAGCAAGGGTTACAAGTTACGCCCTGGGGGCATATAAGTTTTCATTGAAATCTTTGTCGTAGAAACTTGAAAAAGGGCTCATTCGATTGGAAATTCAAAGGTCTAGTGCCCTTTTTAATAGTCGAAAGCGATTTGAGGGCAACTAGCCCCCCTCTCTCGCCCACCTTTTCCCCAAACACATCCAATCAAAATTTTTAGATAGCCATTTTATTCAGTGTTTTGGATTTCCAGATAGAAATTAAGTTTTTTTTTTGAGGAGGACACTCCCCCACTGCCCTCAGGGCAAGGGTTGTAAGTTTTGCCCTGGGGGCATATAAGGCTTTTACTGAACGCGTCGTCGTAGAAACTTCAAAAATGACTCATTCGATTGGAAATTAAAATGGCTAGCGCCTTTTTTAATAGCCGAAAGTGATTGGAAGGCAAAAAAACACCCCTTCCACGCCCACCATTTCCCCAAACATATCTGATCAAAATTTCTTGGTAGCCATTTCGTTCCACGAAGTTTAAAGTTCAGGAAATTATACCTTTGAGCAGGACACTCTCTCCATATTCTTCAGGGCAAGGGTTATAAGTTATGCCCTGGGGGCATATAAGGTTTTTATTGAAATGGGCTACTAACCCCCTCTCACGCCCCACCATTTCCCCAAACACATCCAATCAAAATTTTGAGATATCCATTTTGTTCAACGTACTCGAAAGTTCTGGACATTAGGTCTTTTAGGATAAAAACCCCATCAGAGCTTTCAGTACAAGGGTTGTAATTTGTGCCCTGGGGACATATAAGGTATATATAGAAAGTTGTTGTAGAAATTTCAATAGGGGCTCATTTGATTGGTAATTGAAATTGCCCTTTTTAATAGTCGAAAGTCAGTGGAAAGTAATTAACCCCCTTCTCACGCCCTCCATTTCCCCAAACACATTCAATCAAACTTTAGAGATAGCCATTTTGTTCAACGTAGTTGGAAGTTCTGGAAATTATGTATTTAAGAATGACAAACCCCTGAGAGTCCCCAGGGCAAAGGTTTGTAAGTTATGCCCAGGGGGCATATAAGGTTTTTAATCATAGAGTTGTCGTAAAAACTTCAAAAGGGGCTCATTGAATTGGAAATTGAGAGGGATAGTGCCCTCTTTAATAGTTAAAGGTGATTGGACGGTAACTAACCCCTCTCTCACGCCCACCATTCCCCCAAACACATCCAATCAAAATTTTCAGATAGCCATTTTGTTCAACGTAGTAGAAAGTTCTGGAAATTAGGTCTGTGAGGATGACGACCCCCCCACCCAGCCCTCAGGGCAAGGGTTATAAGTTATCCCCTGGGGGCATATAAGGTTTTTATTGAAAGCGTTGTCGTGGAAACTTCAAAAGGGCTCATTTGATTGGAAATTGAAAGGGCTAGTGCCTTTTTTAATAGTTGAAAGTGATTGGAAAAAAGACTAACGCCCGTCTCACGTCCACCATTTTCCCAGACACATCCAATCAAAATTTTGAGATAGCCATTTTGTGTAACGTAATTGAAAGTTCTGGAAAGTAGGTCTTAGAGGATGACAACCATCATCACAGCCCTTAGGGTAAGAGTTGTAATTTATGCCCTGGGGCCATATAAGGTGTTTATAGGAAGTGTTGTCGTAGAAACTCGAAAAAGGCTCATTCAATTGGAATTCGAAAGGCCTAGTGCCCTTTTTATAGTTGAAGTAATTGGAAGGCTTGACATTTTTTATAGTAGAGATCGATGTGGATATAATTTATTATTTTGTTGTTGTTGTTGTTGTTTAGACCAGGGCACTTTGAATCAAAGGAGTTGTCGTAGGAACTTCGAAAAGGGCTCATTCGATTGAAAGTAGAAAGGGCTGATGCCCTTTTTAATAGTCGAAAGTGATTGGAGGGAAACTAATCCCCCTCCCACGCCCACCCTCCCATTTGACTTTATGTTTAAAAACTAAATGTTGCATAAGATTAAATCAAAATGCACTGTGTTAATGCTAATTCCCAATAAGGCATCTCAGCAGTATCCCAAGAACGACTGAGGGTATTATGTTCAAACTTTTGGGGCTGCTTCTGCTCTTAAAATTTAACCAAATGAAAATAGCGTAAGTGTATCCAAGCTATCAAAGAAAGCAAACAGATTTTTTGCGAATGTATCAAGTTTTTCATTTCGGGTCAACTAGAGGAGGTATGAAACTAAATTAAACACTACTATTTGTGTCCAGATTTGTAAGAGGGTGTATGTTGTTAAAAATTGCTGAAAATTTTTCTCCAGCATACAAATAGCAGGCCAAACTATAAATTCTTAAAAAAACGAAAACAGTTAAAGTTTTATTTTCTTTTTCTCTGAAAAGACTATGTCAATAAAACGAACAGAAATTAATTAAAAAAACTTTCCACAAAATAAGCTTTTGAAAGAAAAGTAAAGAACTCCATTAAACAAAAAATGAGCAAAAATAAAATCAAATAATCTACCAAGCGTAAAACTACCACAAATCAGCATCGATAAATAAATGAAACCTAAACAAGCAGAAATTACAATAAATAACCGAGTCAAACTCAAAACGAGCAGAAATTAACATAAGTTGGGCTCTAAAACCCCTATGCATTCCCAAGGCCAGAACATAATTTGCACTTAACTGAAAAAAATACAATGAATGTGCATTGTCAGTTTAATATACGTTTACTGATATTTAGTAATCAAAATCTTAATATTATTTAATTTATTAAAATTATAAAAGTAAAAACATTTATATTTTTTCAGTAAAGTGCAAATGATGTTCTGGCCTTGGGAAGGCATAGGGGCTTATACTATGACTACTACTATTGATGTTGCTAAGGGTAGGCCTATTGGTAAAACTGTCAGGCGATTGTGAGGACGGTGTTGAACTGAATGAAAATACAATATGTACATATGGGTGTCAGAGGCCTGTATTAGCAATTTCCCAGGAACGTCCTAGGTTATCAAGCTAAAATTTCATTGCCACCAAAATTACTACCACTTTTCGATACTACTTCTTGTCAGGGTTGCCAACTTTTTTGTTCGATGAATATGTCCCTTGAGCATCCAAAAATGTGTCCTTTTCAGACAAATTATGTCCATATTTTGTCTATAATATGTCCATAATATATCCATCTTGAAATATTAGAAACTAGTTTTTTTACGACTTGTGAACCTCCTTCAAAGTTGTCAGTTAACATCGAATATAATGAAAACGAAAAAGATTCATTTAGTACATCCATACAAAATGAACTAGTTTGAAAGCGCAAAAGTCATAAAATCATGTAAACAGCAAAAAAAAACTAATTGTGGGAGCTTAAGGCCTCATCTTCCTATGAGAGTTCCACTTGACAGGTATGGTCGGCTTGAGGGTCAGCATTTTGACTTCTTTTGGTAGCTTTTTGCAAATCAGAGCACTTCTTGCGCATGTCATAAGGGAAAATCAAGAAGTCAAGCGACGTTTTCGGAGCGCTAGGTAAGCTGGGTTGCCCTTCAATCAGGGGGTGACATCCCCAAAGGAATAATTACTGGACCTTTGAACAATGCTGAACAAAAGACATGTCAAAAAATTCTGATTGGATGCTGGTTTTCGGAACTGATGAGTGCAGGGGGGAGGGGTTGCCCTCAAATCGCTTTTGACTCTTATAAAGGGCACTGAACTTCAATCAAATGAGTGAGCCCCATCTGAAGTTTATACGACTACCCATTCCATAAAACCTTATATGCCTCTGGGGCATAACTTACAACCCTTGTCCCAGGGCTCTTGGGGTTGTGTAACTGCTGAGGGCATTGTTATTGGTTTTTTTTTACAATTTTTTTTAACAAAATTACTATCTCAAAATTTCTGCTGGATGCATCTAGGGAAAAGAAGACGTGGGTGGAGGAGGGGAGGGGGGGCTGGTTTGCCTCTGACCACTTCTGACTCTTAAAACTAGCACTAGAACATCTGATTTTCAACACAGTGAGTCCCCTCCAAAGTTTGTAAAACCAACCCTTCCATAGAAATCTTATATGTTAATAATGGGGAACTAGTAGCCTATAACTCGTAACCCTTGCCATAAAAACCTTTTAATTTTCGTTTGAACGAGCCCTCTTGCGAAATTCTAGTGCCATTGGCTCGATATGATCGCCCCTGGAAAAAGCAATAACAACAAAAAAACATGAATCCGCGATGCTTCTTCTGGCAAACACTATAAAATTTCATTTTTTTAGATATCAGCTTGGAACCTCTACAGTGGGGTTCTCTGATGCGCTGAATCTGATGGCGTGATTTCCATTAAAATTTTTTGACTTTTATGGGGTGTTTTTCACCTTTTTCGAAAATTCGGCAAATTTTTGTCAGGCCCACTAATGGGTAACACAAAACTTAAAAAATACTATATATTGGAATCACCCCAATAAGCTAATTTTTTGGTACATCTATTGATATCAAAATTGATTCCAGATCATCAAGAATCTAATCTTTTCTTCTGCTAACTTTTCATTTTCAGTTAGTAATACTTGATAAATAGATAGATGTTTTGCCTGACTACTGGAAGTCGGAAGCCATTGTTAACAAAAAAGGTGCCTGCTTGCCAAAGAACACAAACTTGTAAAGAATTTCAAGAGTATTTGCAGATATGTTTGCGGGATAGAGCAAGCAACTCCGAAAAAATAATAACGTTTGTAAAGAAAATAACGTTTGTAAAAATTTGTAGAAAATAAGTAGTTAAGTAAATTTAGTGCTAGACAAGTATAGTTTTATTACTGATTTCGTGAAAAATGACATTTTTCTTTTTTTTACAAAAATATGTATCCAGCGGGGATATTCTATTTTATGTCATAAATTTGCAAAATATGTCCCTTTTATGTCCAAAATTTCTAAAATATGTCCCTTTTTTTCCCTATTATGTCATTACTATTATTCTCTATGACCACACTGCCTTTTCTATGACGAAAACAATAAGAATTCCAAATAGGGATAGGTCCTTTTATTAGACAGTGAAACGAAAATATAAAACAAAGACTCTAAATATTTCGATGACACAGTCGGTCATCATCATCAGTAGAGTTACTCTACTGATGATGATGATGACCGACTCTGTCATCGAAATATTTAGAGTCTTTGTTTTATATTTTCGTTTCAATGTCTAATAAAAGGACCTATCCCTATTTGGAATTCTTATTGTTTTTTATTATGTCATTCTGTCCCGGCACACAGGAATATGTCCATTGGATTTAAAATATATCCAGTTGGCAACCCTGCTTCTAGTGTTACTACTGCTACTGTTGTATTAAATCAAAATAGTTTAAGTACATCCAGGTTTTTAACATAGATCAGTTTATTGGGACCGGGATAGGGTATAAGGTAGAAACCTCCTGGGAAAATTTATTTTGCTTTAAAATGAAAATAAATATGCTGGTTGTCAATAAGAAGTCTCAGCAATATCTCAAGAATAGCTGGGGGTATCAAGTTGAAACTTTTAGGGCCACTAGTATTCCTAGTTGTGCTCTTGCTATTGGACTAAATGAAAACGGTGGAAGTGCACTCAGGTTGTCAAAATAGCATAGATACAATGTCTTAGGAACATAATCCGGTATTAAGTTGTATTTTTCACGGAAAGTCGAGGTGTGTTATTCTAAATCAAAATATTCTATGAGCATCCAGATTTTCAAAAGAGCTCATCTTATTAAGTATTTTTGAAAAAAAATGTCCAACACATAAGACAAAATCTGAATTCTTGCAGAGAAAAATCGAAAAGTTTAAAAATATTACTTTCTCAAACAATGTAAAGGATTATATTAGTTAAAAATAAGCAGAAATTAATTTTTAAAAGATTTTGTCCACTTAAGAAGTTTGTTGAAGGAAAGTAAAAAACGAACATTAAACCAAAGATGAACAATAAATTTTTAAAAGATTTTGTCCACTTAAGAAGTTTGTTGAAGGAAAGTAAAAAAAAGCTAACATTAAACCAAAGATGAACATAAATGAAGTCAAATAATTTTTCAAGCGTAAAACTACTATATATCACCATCAATAGGAAAATGAAACCCACCCAAACGAAAAGAAATTACAATAAATAAGCGATTCTAACTCAAAAGCAACAGAAACTTTGCTGGTAGTGAAAAAAAGCTTAGCACTTCAGATAATTGAATAATTAGATTGCATTAAAAAAGAATGTCTTCTCTGCATTTTCACTTAATGCACTTCAGTCTCTACGGGAGAGGGGAGGGTAGGTAGATGTAGGGACGCATCTAAGGCGGGGCAAAGATCCAAGGTTTCGGCTCTACTTGCCGACGCCTTGGAACTTTGGTTGTCTTTGGCGTCTTGATTTAGCGGACGTGTCCGCACTTGTTGGCATATTGCATGATTCGGTTGGCACATTCTTTATATCACCTCTCAAAGATCAAAACTCTAGCTTCGTCCTGAGGTGGATGTTTTTAAAAATTAAGCAGTATCTTCCCAAATTTTGTGTAATGATAAATTGCATTAAATCTCTTGACTTAAGAAAAAAGATTTATAGATTCACCATCTACTACTTTTCACCTTGACCTATAGGCTTTTCGAATTTACTTCGATTTTTCAGAATTTTGCTTATTTTAGACTTGACATGTTATATGAGTTAATTTTTTATTTATTAAGTTTAATAATTTTTTAAGTTTAAGATGTTTTAAGTAAAATTTTTATTTCTTTAAGTTTTTAAAGTTCTTTAGATTCCATATAAAAGCATAAGCTTATAAAATTAACGATTAAAGAATAAAAACAATGGAAACAGCATAAGAATGTGTTTTGGTATATTTTATGTTCTTGTTAGTATATATATTAAAACAAAGAATTTTGTTGATTGCTATGACTCCAAGGGGGATTGGAGGATGGTAGTAAAAAAAAATCATGCATATAGTTAATGCAATGTTTTCTTTTCTTGATTGAAGCGTTTATTTTTTTTGAAAAATGGTCCTAGATAACCCTAATAGGAAGCAAACATGAACCTAATGGACAGAGAATGTTAAAAAAAAAAAGTAAAGTTGAATTGAAGTGCTGGGAAATAAGGAGGTTATTTGATACAATATTCAGTAATTTAAAACTTAAATTAATTTAAAACAAGTTTAAAACAAACCAAGAATAATTTTAATTTAACATTTTCCTTTTTTCTTTAAGTATTCTTTAAGTATTTAAATTGTTTTAGGTACCCTAATGGGAGTGACCCCGAACGTCTTGTGTAGAAAAAAGTAAAAGCGAACTGAAAACAGCAGAAAAACTGAAGACCATTAGTCCTTGGATTAGTCCTGAGAAATGAGGCTATTTGAAAGAATAGGAAATAATTCGAAACTTAAATTAATTTTAAACAAAAATTTCTTTGCATGAACGACAAAGAAATGACCAAGCTAACTCTGCTAGAATTGCTGCAGTCAGTACTAACCTCAGAAGTCATTGTACTCATATGGAAGGATTCATATTAGAAACATTTTTGAATGCCAGACACTTTAACCCTATCACATGTGAAGAAGTTTTGGGTAAAACAAAATCTTTGTAAAAGCCTTTAAATCATCTGGCTTTATATATGATTTTATACCAAACCAGGGGTCAAAATCTCTACCATCTCTGGATACCAAATTTTGTGGACATAGGATATAGTCAATCCCTTATTTAAATTTTATTAATTTAATAGTATAAAATGTTGAGACTATGCTGCTACTGCTAGTATTTCATTCTTCTTCAGGGTTTGGTCATTAAGTTAGAGTATTTTAGAGACGCCAATTAGAGGAAGGGGGCAGCCCCAACACTAAATTCTCCCCCTTCTGGATTTGAAAATATTTGGCCCCTTTCATCTCTACTTTTTCATGACCTGGCATGACTGAGTCTGTTGTCCCTAAGAATCTAAATGAAAAACACTCAGTTACAGCTTTACTGGTAGTGAAAAAGGCTTAATGTTTCAAATACTCGAATTCTTAGACAGCATTAAAAAAATTGCTCTTTGCATTTCCACTTAATGTACTTGATTCTCTGTAGGGGAAGGAAGGGTTAGAGTTCTTTTCCAGAAAATTGAATGTTGGGCAATGTTTTCCCAGCCGTTACTTAGTTAAAAAGATCAATAAAGCTCTTGACTCGAGAAAAATAGATTTATAGATACTATCTACTACTTTTCCCTGACCTAATTAGTTTTCACCCTATCCTCCTAAGTTTTTGAGAAATTGCCACCCCTGTAAATTTTGTGAATTGGTGTCCCTGCAATCATATTATGTATAACCTCCTTATGACTAGGAATTCATTAATTAGTGACCTCCTAATGCATAGGAGATAGACTTACCTTGGTTACGTCCTTTGTATGCCAGAGGATCCCAAAAAAATTATATGAGTGGCGCCCCGAGGGGAGACGCATAAGAGGTTGATCAAGACACATCATAAGACGGCAGTATGACTGGGACCTCGGAAGTGTGGAGCTGTCTCTTCAACCACAGTGGGAGGACGTCACGGCTGCAGCTCAGTTCCGAGATGTCTGGCGAGGCTTCTTAGACGCCCTATGCGCCTTTCCTGGCTCTGGAGGGTCTAAGGTAAGGTATGACTAGGAATATTTGGAAAATCATTGATTGTTACAACCATTGTCAATATTTTTAATAAACTTTGTTTCTTTTCAGCCCTCTAATTGATGATAGAATGGCAACAGCTCATAATGGCACAGTTAAAGTCAGGCAAGTTCCATCCAAGGGACATGTAATTAAACTTGCTGTCACATTCGACAAATTTCTTCTTGATAAGATAAAAAGTATGACTGATCTTGACGGAGCAAAAAAAAAATGAAGCTACAGTTGGAACTCTTGTGGACTTTGACCAGACTGAGACACTATCCGTTATACTATCTAGGATATTATCTGCTTATCGTCTTCAAGATGAAGGATATGATCTTTATCTAACTACCAACACTAGAAAATATGTCACCAGTGAAAATCGAAGTGACCTTAGTGACGGGGACTTCGTAATGATTACCACATCTGTAAAAAAGCTAGTTGATGATATAATGCAGAAACTTGGCCAATCTACTAATGAAAGAAATGAGACTTTGAAAAAACTGAATTTGCATTTAAAAGATGCTACTGTTGCAAGGGAATTTGTGCACAAAGAAGGACACAAAATTTTGACCAATTTGATTGAAAGCTCGAAGTTGGACTCTAATGTAACAGTCTATATCCTACAAAGCATAATACAGCTCATGGACCATAATATTCTCTCTTGGGAGTTTGTAGAGGCTGCCTTTGTGAACAAAGTGACTGGTTATGTAAATTCTAATGTTTCAGATGTTCAACTGCTACAGCATTCACTTTCAATCCTAGAAACTTTATTAGGGACTTCAAAAGCACATTATGTTGAAAGAGGGGTGACTATACCAAATTTAGCCAGTAAGGTTCAGTCAAAAACAAATGATCCAAAAGTTCATTTAAACACAATATCATTAATTAATGCTTTATTTTTAAGAGCAGATGAGAAGCAGCGAACAGCGATCGTGCCCACAATTTCTACTAGAAATATTCGAAATTTGATTGCAGTAAACATCATCAAAGATGGCTTGAATATTGGAGCTGAGATGCTTCATCAACTTTACATTTTACAGACTCTCTGCTTGAGTACCCTGGCAGAAAAGAAAAATGCAATTCTCTGTCCACAAGACCCAGAGGTTCTCGATAAAATAAGAGAGTTAAGGGCAATAGCGTTTGAAGTCGAATATGGAATGACAGACACTATTCGGCAGCATAGTCTTACAAGAGAATATAGGAAACTTGGATTTAATAATGATGTTAATCCTGCCTCTGAGCTACAAAACCCGCCAGGTAAACTAGCTCTTGACTGCATGTGTTATTTTGCTAGAAATCATACGGATCGTTATAGAAAATTTATCTTTGAAAACTCTAAAGGAAGTGATCGTGACTGTCCGTTTGGTTCAACGGGTATTGAGCTGACAAGACTTTTGTGTGATATTCTTCAAATAGGTGAGGCAATGCAAGAGCAGGGTGGGACATTTTACCCTATGTTTCTTGGCAGTGATAGCCCATTCTTTGAAATGTTTAGTATTTGTATCCAAGCAGTCAATAAAACTTGGAAAGAAATGCATGCCACAACTGCAGATATAAGCAAAGTCTTTCAAATAGTTCGTGAACAAGTTATTCGCACTTTAGTCAAAGAAGAAGAAGTTCGTTCTTTTGATACATTCCGTTCAGAATTGCAGAGGCTTTCATATAATGAAATTAATAATCTCTTGCAACAAGAGAGGCAACTCAAAGAAGAGTCTGGATCAAATTCAAAGCAAATTTTTACAGTTACGAGAAATGCTTGCTCCTGAGCTATTAGAGCTCGTCCAGCAGCAACGCCTTGGTTATCTTGTCAGAGGAACAAGATTTACTAAATATGTCCGCGGACAGGTGAGTTTTTTTGAATTCTCTCTCTGAATATTTGAGAAGTTGGGTATCTTTTCTGATGTATATTAGGCAAGATATGCATGAAAACGCATAGGTTACGTTACAGCCACTATCACCATAGCTTCTTCCAGAAGTTTTTGCTGCCTAGATCCACGTGGTAAGAAAAAAACTAAAATTTGTACATTTCCTTACAGTATTTGAAACCTAAAAAGTCATGAAAAGGGCTTATAATCATTTGCAAATGCGTCTGAATGGAACAGTGATTTTTAAGTTCTCATGTTAAAATTACTGTACCAGTTACAATAGTAAATTCTTTTTTTTTATTGTAATGAAAACTACACTTAATAAGACAAATCTATGATACAGGGCTCCTATGAAGGAGGGTGGTTAACACCAGGCATTTGCACGCTCCTCTCCAAACATCAAATATACATAAAGTATTTCGCTCTCCTGAACAATAGGTTTTCTTTTAATCTTTGTCTCCTTCAGAAATCATTTTCAGGGCTGCTGCCCTCCCCAAACCCCCTTCTCTGTAACCTATGAATGCAAAGCCATACACGGGGACAGGTTGCTTAGGCTTGCCGACAAGAAACCTCCTCCCATAGTTCCGTGCATCTTTAATATAATTTTATCTTTTTTTTGCTCTTTTTGCCCCCCCCCCCATGCCCTAGGTGAGATTCTGTGCTCAACTTCCAAAATAAATTCGTAATCAAGCACCTTGTTCAAGAATTTTTGTTCCGTGACAGACCTATATTGTATACTTGATGTGAACATAACAAGTGACCTATGAATATATTAAATAAAAATTCTAAATGAAAGTAAAGACCAACATTAAAATCTAAAATGGAAAAATATTTGCTCCTTATATGAGGGACGCGGTCCCTTCCCCAACCCCTTGCTCTTTACGCTAAAGTCTTATGGTTTTTAAAAAGAAATCTTGTTCCGATTAATTGGTCCTTGTGTTTTGGCTTTGTCTTTGTCTTTGGCTTTGTCTTTTAGAACTAGGAAAAACTCATACTTTAGCATAAAAGGCAAAGGGTTGAGGAAGGGACAACCCTCTTATTTAGGCTACAGAAAAATTTATGTTTGTTCTAAGTTCTAATGTTGCTCTTTATTTTTTGTGGAAAAAAACTTTTATTTGATATGTTTTTGCTCGTTTTTCTATACCACATCCTGGGTTACCCTAAATTTGAGGAGAGCAACCACCCTCTCAAACTCAATTTTTTAAATTAAAATTCAGCTTTGGAACAACCGTGCCTTTAGAGCAAAAGCTCATTTGGTATATTAGATTTCGAAATAAAGTATGATTATCTGAATTATAGTCATTGCTGCAATATGAGAGGGGTCTTCACCCTCTCAGGCCTCTAACTGAGCGATTCATTTTGTATTCATGTATATATCAGCGCCGCCACCAAGTCTGATTTTCTACAAAATTCAGGAATTCGGTCAAGTTAGAAAAAGGGCAGAAATTTGGTGAAAAGTCAAAAAAAACGCCAATTTTTTTTTTTTTTTTTTTTTTTTTTGCAAGCAAACAACTTCAAATAGATCAATTTTTTTTTTTTTTGGTCACGAAAGGTCTGCGAGGTTGTTTTTTTTTTTTTTTTTTTTTCATGCAATACATTACCAGGATTGATTGCCTTTGTTTCTTTCGTTTTCTCACTACTGATTGGTGTTGTTCTCTGAGATGTCTTTAGGTGAGAATGATAACGATGTTATAAAATTCCTTTCCTTCCCAGTTGGTACTTGTTGGTCCTCTGTATCTAATTCAATGCTTCTTTGTCTTTTAAGCCGAGTAAATTTTGGCTACAAGGAAATGCTCTTTCTGCTATTTTTGGCTTTCTGTATTACATGCAACTTATAATGTAACTTGGTTTTGGAGTGCTTGAGCAAAATTAAATGCTGAGCTTGCTTTCTGGAAAATATGTGTTAGAAACTTTAATTTTGCTGGTGGATTTCAATCGTTTGTGCGATATGCCGAAGGCTCAAAACATACGGAAATGCTGAAGTAAGGTTGAATTCAAATCAGCTGATAATCGAAATGCCTAGTGGCTGACAAATAGAGCAGGTCTCCCTTCCGTTAAGATTGATTCGTAGCACTGATGCTAGCCTGAAAAAAACAGATTCTACGTACTGTTGAGAACCTTATTCATAGATATGTCTGCTTTATCTTGCAATGAGATTAGCGAACTATTTCGAGCAATGTTTCCATCACTTTATGGATCGAAAGACTTCAGCCTTAGCAGAACTAAAATTAGCTGTGTACTCACAAAACCATTATATCCCTACTCTCCTCGACATTCAGTGGAGATATTGGTGAATTATGTAACTTTCTGATATACAATGAAACAGTTAATGCCGAACGCGTTTAAAGAGATCAGTGTGATGTTAAAGTCTTACGGGTCTGAGAACTATTTACAAGTGGTCACGATTCATTTGGAGACTTTGTTCATGGAACAAGCCACAGATGAGGAGCTGCTTGAGAGATTGAAGATTGGTATCTCTAACGTCCCTCTGAAATCAGGAAAGCTTTTGATGCTGGAAAGCAATGATGAGATATTGGTAAATCATGTTACTTTCTTACATACGATGAAACAACTAATGCCGAACGCGTTAAAGAGATATGGGTGATGTTAGGGTCTGAGAACTATGGACAAGTAGTCGTGATTCATCTTGAGACTTTGTTTATGGAAAAAACCAAAGATGAGGAGCGAACATCTCTCTGAAATTATGAAAGCTTTTGATGCTGGAAAGTGATGGTTCCAAGCTACTGTTTCTTTTTTTCACCAGGCCACTTCATATGGAAGGAGTTGTAGAAACTTAAGAGGTGGCTTATTAGATCGGAAATTGTAAGTTTTCGTGTCCTTTTTAAGAGTCAAATTGAGTTTGTAACTCAACGAGCCACTCCCACGCGCTCTTTGTTTTCTCTCTGTCCCATAATTGCTGATTTTAAAAGTAGGAAGAAGATACTTTTGTTTGAAATTGACTCAAAAAAGAAGATCTCTTATGTGATTTTTTGTCTGTCCGCTCTGTTCATGAAAAAAAAGAAACGAGTGTAAAATTACTCCTTTGATTTATATTTTCAAAAATTTATAAGTTAAAGTCCTGAGAAAAAAATCCGTCCTGAAACTACAAACGTTGTTTTACAGAAAGAAAAAAAAAAATCGCGACTAACATACGTATAACATTTTCATTTCATATTCTAAAAACAATTCATAACAAAACTTTTCGGATGAGGACCTGGAGCTCAAGATGGTGGGAGGTATGGAGGGCCAGGGTCAGTTCTCTTATGTTTTAAAGAAATATATTGATTATATTTCCTTTTTTGGAGGGGGGGGGGGTCGGGCCAAGGAGGGCCAGGGGTCAGCTCTCATAAGTTTTGGAATAAAATATCGTCAATAAGTGTTTTTGAGGGAGGTAGGGGTTGGGACCCCTGGAGGAACCAGGGGTCTTTTGTCGGCCTTGGAGTATTGCCAACATACCAGGAATCACAGTATCCATACAACCGTTCAAAATAAACCGGTTTGGCACCTATGTGAAATCGTGTGAATAAGGTGATTTAGTATAAAAGGTGTTTTATACAAGCAGTATTTTTCATTAGCTTAAAATATGCCTTGAAGACGACCCCCAAAAAAATTTAATTGCCTTTTAATCTTTCTTCAGGTGAATGCACGTAAATTTTTGAATACATTTTTGAACTGTTGTGCAACTAGTTCAGCGATGGGATGCTCCTATGGCCACCATCTTAACTCGTTGCGCATATAAAATCATTAACCTTTACTCAATGTCAAAGAATGCTGTTACACAACTAGTATACGAGCCAATTGAGAGTTTATTGACCCCAAGAGTGCCTCGGGGGGTGACCTTGGTACATAGGCCCCCACAGAAGTATAGCTCCATATACTGCTCAAGTGATATCAGTAGTACGTCGTATTAATTTTGTTTCAAAAGTGACTGGACAGCACTGGCCATTTGTTTTTAGTCCAAGTTGCACAAGCATAAATGGTATTAGGGATTATAAGCGAGTTTTGTAGCTTCGCTAAGCTGATGGGCCTCACCGTTTTAAAGCTAAGATTTGAAAGTGGAAGGCGTCTCTTCGTGTCTGTGGAGTGGTGTAGGTAAAATAGGAGAAAGATACCTAGGTAGGTAAACTCCTCGACCCAATGTGTTATCATACCAAAGCTGGGGGCTAGGATTTACCTGGGAATCAGGTTTACATGAGCAGCACATGGCTTCTGTTTTTGAGGTAGGCCACTGGTGATTTCCCAAAAAGTTTGGTGGTGGGGTTTAAAACTTTTTGTTTAAGCTAAAGGACAAAAATTTTCGTCGAGTTTTCTTCATCAATTTTAGAAACCGACAGCAACAAAACCATGTACCCCTGTCTTTCAGAAATGCAAAAAACACTTTTAATTGCAGAACCTCAGGCTGCTTTTAAGGGATATTGACTAAATGAATTTTTAGGTTTTCATGAAGTTAGTAAGTATAACATAGCTTGTTAGAATTTTTTCTTTCAGTTTCTTACTGCTCTATTTATTGACATAGCTTTTTTTTTGGAGCGGGGCAGAAATGTAAGGCGTATCCCAACGCCATTATTCAAGTACGTGTATGTTGTGGTATCAGTTTAGGTGGCTGTTTGCTCCCTATTCTTGTTTTCCTTCTACCATTGAAATTGTCATATTCTGTTTCTTATTTTCTACTATGTGCTGTAACCTTGATTCTAACTATTTCTGTATATTGTAATAGAGACTCAAAGACAAATTTTGGTTTATACGATTGACTCCTAGTCATAAAGTGTTTCATTTCGGAGATTGTGACGACAAGACTATTCCGTCTCTTGAAGAGCTAAAACATAAAGTACCTGTCATGGAAATCAAAGATGTGCTTATTGGAAAAGATTGTCCACATGTCAAAGATATCAAGTGAGTTATTTTCCTATAATCAAGGCATTGCTTTAAAAGTATGTGGTTTTGAGGCCGATTTTGGATCCTACAATATAACTAATAAGTTTAATGTGTTTTTACTTCATTAGTAAATGGAACGGACATTGGCCGTTTTTGTCTGCCAGCTTGTAAGGTGACTATAAATTGTCATAATGGGAAGGAGTTATTATCTAGTTTGGGACATATTAAAACCACAGCCAAATCCTGGGAAAGGCTAAGACTCCCAATATCTCCTGTGAGATGATTGACTCTGACTTGGAAAAACAAAAAAAAATAAGCGTTGAGTATTTAAGTTTCAAAGATAGCTTGCGATACCAATTATGAAAAAGATGTGTTCATTAACAAAATAAAAATTAGAAAACAAATACAAGGTTCTGATCCTCATAAAAACTCCATGGTCTTTCAAAGACGAAGAAGGTGCACATAGTATTTAGACACTGGCTCATAAACCAAGACGATGGAAGAAGAGATTCAGTAAAAAAAAAATTCACCGATGTTTAGGAATTTTTTCTTTTCTCAGCAATAATTTTTGCGGCTCAAATCAATCCGTGACGTAAGTAAGAAAAAATGTAAGTAAACCAAATAATGGTAGACAAAAATATTCGTAAGTTTTAACCAATGCAAAACTATGAAATTTCCCTCGTAAGCTCCTTCCTCCGTCTATTCCCGACAGATAATGGCGTCAGGATGGACCATTGACGACTTTCCCTAACCAGAACTCTGATTTCAAACGGCGCTGAAGGGAGACCTTGAGAATTGGTGCCCCTCAAGGATATTGTAATCTATTAAACGATACAGTGTTCGCACTGGATTCTGATTGATGGATGATTTTTCTGCATTTCTTTGTTTTGAAGGGCTATTTTGACCTAAAAAATCATAGCTACTTATCTATTATTGGCTTCCCCCCATAGTAGTATGAGTCGTATATAATATTTGCATGAGTCGGAGGTAATAAGCTTGAGATTACTTTTGCAGGATTTCGACTCTCGTTGACAGACGGGCATCACTAAGTGTGAAAAGACGGGCGTCACCAAGATGGTCCCAGGATTGAGCAAAGCCTCCATTCTTACGAGATGTCCTATGTAGTTCTTTCTGTGCGGTTTTAATGTGGCTTAAGCACTTCGTGTAGATTTGAGGAGATGCATTAGTTCCTATTCTAATTTGGTTTAGGACCCTTTGCTTTTTCTGAGGCCATAGTAATTTCAATAACATGGGAATTTAGACTTTGAATGTTACAACGTTAAAAAAAAAAAACAACTATCGTATTGCCTGACGAATTCAGATGTTTTCAATTGGAGGAAAAAGGGTAGTGCCTAAAGGCTTTTAGGAAAACTGTATGTAAACCCTTTTATAAGAAAGTTGAAAAGAGTGATTGTGATAATTATAGGGGCATCCGTTTGGTTTCTACTGGAAGCAAATTACTTAGTAAAATGATGCTGTTTAAACTTAGAGATGCTGTAGATATCATTTAATCAGAAGTTCAGTTTGGTTTTAGGAAGGAGAGTGGGCGCGAGAATGTGCAAACGGAATTTTTTACTATTAGACTCATAATTGTAATAAGAAACACGGCAATGAGCATGGAATCAAATGGGGAAGTAGAACTCCTTAGACTAAGGTTATTCCAATAATGTAATTGTCCGATATGAAATTTTTAGGCAAATTAACTAATGTTTGGAGATTTTGTGGGTTCTGGGTGCAAGATTAGGTTTCAAATTATTGAAGACTAAGGCGCTTTGACTGGGAATAAGTGAAGGTGAAGAGGTGAATGTTGGGTAATTAGAAGATCAAGTGGATAGCTTCTCTAACCTTGGTAGTAATATTAGTAAAGATGATGGATGTAAGGGAGATCTTAAAAGAGGAATAGCCAAGGCTCGTGGTGTTTTTCACAGTAAAAGAAAGTTAAAACTGTTTGCGAACCAAGAATAGAATATTGGAAGCTATAGTGATTACAGTGGTTAAGTGCGGTTATGTAAAGTAGGCGCTTCTACTTGAGGAGGAGGAGCATTTGTTAGGTGTTTTTCAAAGGAATTGTCTACGGAGCCTTTTGTGTACCCCTCTTACCGAATTTCAAACAGTAAGCTATATTAAAAATGTGGTTCAATCCCGCTCTCTAGGGCTGTTAAATAAAAAGCAAGTTTTTTTTCTCAACAGAAAGGAAGGTACAACATAAAAACTTAAAACGAACAGGAATTATTCCGTATATGAGGGGGCTGCTCCATCCTCAACACCTCGC
Organism: Artemia sinica; assembly: GCA_027921565.1. Classification (NCBI taxonomy): domain Eukaryota; kingdom Metazoa; phylum Arthropoda; class Branchiopoda; order Anostraca; family Artemiidae; genus Artemia; species Artemia sinica. Next base: position 19,114 of record JAPEVW010000398.1, read on the forward strand.
TCTATACGTTAAAGATTGACTTTTGATCTGAATTCTGTAAGAACGACTCCTGAAGCACTTATTAGACCATTTATTAGAGAATAAGAAGTTTTTTTCTTTAATTGCTGAAAAACTTCAGCGTAAAGAGCAAGGTATTGAGGACAGGGCAGCCCATCTTCCTCGTATAAGTAAGACTTTCTGTTCGCTTTAAATTTTAATGTTGCTCCTTACTTTCAGGTGCTTTTTTTAATTTATTTATTTAATTTCTAATCATTTTTCAAATAATGCCGGACAATCTACCTCCCTTCTCCGTCAGAAATTCCCTCCACGAAAAAATCGTCCATGGAAAGATTTTCGCGTGTAACCCCCCCCCCCCCCCCCCCCTCTCCCGGACAATTCCATCCTTACTGAAAATTCCCCTCGGAAAATGTCTTTGCAGACTTTTCCGCCTGGAAAAATTCTCCTTATCCTCCTTTTATTTGAAAAAAGACTTATTTTTGTTAAATTTTTGGTCGTTTTTAAATCATGCCTGAATTCCCTCCCTCCGTCAAATTGTTTCCCCAAAATTCCCCAGACAATTCAAGCCCCATTTAAAATTTTTCCGGGACAGTACCCACCTCCCCCTCCAACATCTCCACGTGTAAAATTGAGTCGTCAAAGAGAAAAGTAAGACAAGCCATAAGAATTATATCAAAAATGCTTGCAAATTCCCCAATCGTAAAATTTCCTCTGGAGAGTTCAACCCCGGAATCTTCACTTTCACACAAAACACTCTCCCAGTCAACCCCCCCCCCCTCTCCCGAAAAATGTCTTTATACATCCCAATAACGAATGCAATATTTGTATCTTTCAGCCCTTTTTCCAGGAGCTCTGAGAGGTCACGTTATCCCCAGAGTTACGGGTATTTAACTTGTCACGGATGCTTAACAAGATGCTATCTCAAAATTTAGATCGGATGACGCTGGGGCAAAAGGGGGGTTGGAGGTGCGTCTAGTTGCAATCCAATCATTTGGATCGCTGAAATAGAACACTAGAACTTATAATTTCCGTTTGAATGAGCTCCCTCCCAATCTTATAGGACCATTGGTTCGAAGTAATCCCCCCCTAGTGGAAACAAAATAGCACCCATCCCTGATCTTTCTTCTGGCAAGAAATATAAAATCCCACGCTTTTGCGGATTTGAACCATTTATTGTAGGTTTCTCTGGTACGCTGAATCTGATGGCGAGATTTTCATTAAAATTTATGGCCTTTTTGGGGATATTTCTCCTCTTTTTCTGAAACTGACACAACTTTTTTCAGAATCTTAGCTTTTGATCGTTAACTTTCAATATGATTAACTATATGTAATATTACTCCAGGCCAAGGTTGTATCCAGGGGGAGGATTATTGGCTCCGAAATTTTTTTTACAACTTGTAAAACGTAACAAAATGCAAATTAACAATTTTTTATTAGTTTTTTAAAAGTTCTTTTAGCAAGCCCCCCCCCCTCCGGAAAACAAAAATCTTGCATATGCCCTTGTTCAAGGCTTTCCTTTCTCACCGGGCTAGAAGTCCGTTACTCTACCCCTTTTCGCCATAACTGCATATAGCCAAACTTTGAAAGGTTGGTGCTGTGAGAGCGTTTTGGAATAGAGATTGTTCTAAAGCAGGTAAAAGCCCTATTTTATGTCTGAACTTTTAGTTTCTCTGTAGGAGTAGGAATCTCTCTGACCAATTTTTAATAGAATTCCTTCTTACTTTCCCCTGTATAGTGATGCTGACATCAGTTTCTAGGCATATAGCTTCTTTGATTCGACTGATAATATGTTAAACAAAAATTCACTGAAAGCAACCTACTGCTTTTGTCTTTTAGGAGTAAGAAAATGACGCATCCTTACGTATTTTCTATCGTCTTAGACACACCTGAGCCATCAACTCTTGATTTTGTTGCACCAGATGAACAGACCTATGAATACTGGGCTTGATGGCATCAATGCCTTGCAGGGTAATTATTTTCTTGAACTGTTGTCATCTCCTTTTATTCTGATCTCTTTGAATTTTAAAATGGCATGCTGATATTGAACATAAAGCTTATAGACCATTCAATAGAAATTTGTGAAGAAAAAATTCTTCTTTTTCTTTGCTGTTAGTATATTAGTAGAAAAGAAAAAAAACTACAATAACAATCAGACACATTGAAAGAAAAGGGAATATCCTCTAGTTATCGCCTGAGGCCCCACCAAGAAAAGTGGCAAAAAAGTATGCCCCAACGAACAGAAAAAATTTGACCTGGCAACTGTTTTTAATTAAAACGACATAGTCAAACTGACTTACCAGATCAAAATAAACTGGAGCGAAATAGAAAGTGCTGTATTTTTTTCGCTTTTTTCTAGCTCAGTACAAGGATATATTTTTTGTTGACCTTCGACAAATTTCGAGACAAGTTCAGTTCCCAAGTTCGTTTATTAACAACATATGTAGAACAACAAAACATGAGAATAGACATATAAAAAATGGCTATCTGCATCTAACAAATAACTTAAAACTAGCTCTTCAAATGACCAAAGTTGACAATGATTACAAATGACTTTGTATGCCACTGTATCATCCAAACTGCAACGGGATAAATTGATGACGTTAAACTAAATCTAATAGAAGTATCAGACTATGCTGGCAAAACTAAATACTTTCAGGCATAAGCTAAGTTCTGGCCAATACGGAAGTTATACCAGTGATAAAAGGGGACCGTTTTACTTATTTAAAACAATTTTTTTTTTTCTGCCAAAATAACGGCTGACAAAGAAAAGGCTGTAGTCTGATATTTCTACGTGACTAAGTTTAACGCTATCAAATTATTACGTTGAAGTTTAGATGTTGCAGTGCAATCCAATGTCATTTTTGGTCATTGTTGACTTTGGTCATTTTTAGAGCTGGTTTTAGGTTACTTGTTATATGCAGATAGACATGTCTGTTAGATGTCTCGTCTTCATTATTACTTTTTTAGCTCAGTACTAGGATATATTTCTTTGTAGACCATCGGTAAATTTAGAGACACTAGTAACAAGTTCAAGTTCGTTTATTAATACTTTATGCACAGTATATGGGCCCAAATTAGAATCTGAAAAGATGTTTTGAAGGATCCAACTTCTGTCCATTCTTCTTCCAGAGCCCTGACTTCAGATGGATTTGTAAAATCGTTTAAGTTCATGACAAATTGAGGAACGTGGCTACAGCCTAACTTAGGCTACAGCCTAACTTAGGCTGTGGGAAAAATTGGGCCAGATAAACGCTAGCGGTAGAAACCCGAAGCCAGAGCTTTTGCAAGTGGTGCCCTTGAGCGTAGAGATCGGTGAGCAATGCCAGAAATGCTGGCCGCCAGATAAATGCGCTAGTATTCAGACATTATGGGCGTTAAAGTAAAACCTCCGCCCGTTCTACAAAATTAAGCTGCCTAATTATGGGGTTCTCCGTTTTGGCTGCTAGAAAATGACCAAGTAGAGGTAATCTGGGAGGGCACCGCTTTAAGTTCGGTCTAAAGAATATTTCCAGGGAAAGAAGTTTACGCTCCGAAAAGCAATAAGCTACCCAATTTTCGATTGGTCTTTTTATTTTGTTTATTTTCTGATCCCCGTGGTATGTAAGCAAAGATTCTTCCTAAATATCAAGCGATATACGTCTAGCACATTTATTTTCAGGTCGACCCTTAGTCAGTAAAGAAGCGAAGAAATGATCTTGATATGCTGTTAGCTATGGAAGTTAAATTGCAAACACTTGAACTAGAAGGAATTGAGATACCCGAGGAGCTGCCAGTGTTGCCGCCTGAGCCGAAAAACCTACGAATTCTATTTCCAATGAAACTTATTTTGTCATTTAACATTCCTGTTTCTGATTTTTTTTTTAAATTTAGTCTTGTCTAAAGATTTTAAATACCGCAAAGCAAATTAAACATCATAAAAAATCCCTGGGCAAATTTCATTGGGGTTGCAGATGGAATAATTTCTTCGACTGCCATAACTTTTCCAAACATAAATAAATACTCTAAAGAGTCGTATAGACGGCAATCTCTTCCTAGAACTTGACTGAAGACCAAATCAAAGGGCATGGGTGACTTCTTAGAGTTGGAACTGGCACTATTTTAGACAAAAAAAAAACTATCAACGTCATCTACCGTTCGGTGACACGTGGCATTTTACCAGTGTGATATTAAGAATAATTAACTTAATTAGTGTCATTGGTAAAAAAAATAGCGTAGTTGTCTGTAAATAAGAAGACCAATGTAGTGGCATTTATTATAAAAAGATTCATTTAAAATTCAGGCAAGATTTTTTTGCTTCAATTTCCTTTTATAAGCGTCAATTCATATTAAAACATTTGTAATAGACACAAGCTTTAATCATTAAAATTTATATTTTGAAAATTTCCCCCTGAACTCACCATAGTTTTTTATCTTATTGTCTCAAAAAGTCGAGTGAATACTAACAAATAAAAATTATTCTCGGCCTAGTCTAGGGAATAATATTCAAGTCGGAGCTGTGAAAATACTTGCAATTCAAGTTGAAATTGCAACCTGTCAACATTTGTTTAAAATTTCACGATATATGAAATGATTGCCACAATGACTGCTTCTGAAATAATGGCGATAATATCTTAATCCGTTTTAGCCATTGACTTAATTTAGGCAGTCCAGATGCTAGCATTCCTCAAATATTATTTCAATTTCATGTTTACCTTTGGGTTGCGCAACGATTTTTTTTTATGTAAAGAGTGATCATTGGACTTGGGGGTAAATTTATCTAATATCCCATACGTTTTCTGTAGGTTTGATTTCCTTCTTAAAATTTAAAATAGTAAGTATAGAATTGAAAAATACAATAACAAGGCGAATCAGGCGCGATTTCATAGAACTTAATTTCGTCCTTACTGATTCCAAGGATTTCAACGATCGGTGTAGATTATTGCTATTCTTAGTTGTCGGCAAAAATCTTTTATAGTTGGAAAAGAAGAAATTCATCCTGGAGCCCACTAGAGCAAGAAAATTAGCATTGTTCGTCTGTGTTTTCGATAACTATTGATAAAAAGGAATTCAAAGGTATTCTTCTAGTTTTTCATGATTAATTATGATTAATTTCATCTTTTATAAACAGCCAATAGATTCTGATCTTATGCGTAGATACTTACAGGGGTTCCCGGGCGTTTTCCCAAAGAACGGTAAAGTCTACAGAAATTGTGAGGAGGATGCGGTTATGGTCAAAACGACTTTTTGGCCAGGAATCTCCAGTTATTCTAGAATTTTGTCAAATTTATTAGTTTTCGGTCGAGAGAGGGTGGGCGGAAGCTATAGATGTAAATTTCTAAAACTTGATTTTTATTTTGCAGAAATTGTGAATATTTACTGAACAACTCAGAAAAATCAGAAATGGGATAAATGTTAGGGAAGATGCTGGAAATAGCTAAATAGCTCAGTGGTTGTATCATGACATTGAATATAAATCTGCATCTAAAATTCAATATTTTCCGGATATGTCATTCAGATGTTATACAAATCAAATTAAAGTCTTGCAAGTTAATCTGAGTTTATATTATTGCAAGTTATAATAGTTCAATTTCACCAAAACAAGAGCGCATCCAGGATTTTTGTTCGGAGGGCGGGTACTAAATTTTCGACTCGGTTTTCGACTAATTTTACTAATTTTTACTAAGGTTTTACTAATTTTCGAATCGGTCAAAAATTTCAGGGGGGGGGGGGGGGGGGGGGGTCAAACCGGGTAACCCCCCCCCCCCCCCCCCCCCCCCCTGGATACGGCCTTGCACCAAAAGCTTAAGGTTTTTGTGGAGGGGTGGTTCTGACGGTGCCCACGTGCATACGTGCCGGACACCGAGTATCGGAAATAGAAGAACCTAACAAAAAGACGATGTAGACAAGATGCGAAAATTGCGCATTTTTTCAAGATATATGTTTTTTAATTTGAGGTATTCTTTAAGATGTTTTATTTGTATTTTTTTCTGAAAGAGAAAATTAATTTTGATCAGTCTGGCTTTTTGATTGTGCAAAGAAAAGGGTGCTTGCAGCCAAGGTTCCTTAAAATATTGTTATTTCTACGATATTTCCGGTAATTTCCTTAATATTTTTGCCTCTTCTTGTTACCAATTGGGAGTTGCGAGAGAAAAAAGACGCTATACAAAACTGATTTACTACTTAATCTACTTCAGGCTCATGATTAAATAGCAGTTTTAATCAAATTTATTAAGAATCGTCCCGCAAAAAAAAAACAGCACATTGTTTTAAATGTGAGAAAACTTATGAGAAAAAGCAAGTATTTCACCGCTATCTATTTAAATCTTAATGACTCTAAGACAATCCACCTGAATGAATTTGAATCTGTTCTAGCATATGTTCAGATTGTTGTTTTTAAGACTGCTCAGACTGAGGGAGCGTAGGTGTAAAAATCTTTAAATTAAAATCAACCATTAATAGTTAATTTATATAGCATTAATGTGAAAAAAATAGTCAGATGTCTAAATTATTTTTCTGGGATTCAGAGTCACTCCAAAGATTTCGGCTTTATAATGGTGGCTAAAAAATACAGGCTATTATCAAACACTGTTTTTTAGTTTCTTTTTAGTATTATTCTTTAAATACTTGCCACAACTATCTGGGACGTTGTCCGGGAATCTTTATAATAGTTTATTATATGAATGAATGAATGGTTTTATTTCCATCATAAAATAACACAAGGTTACACAACGGAGTAATGAAAAAAAGAAAAAAAAAGAGAAAAAGAAAACGCAATAAGAGAAACAACAAGACTTCAATAACAATCTATATACAAAGCAACTAAACTCGTAATCAAAATTAGCCTACGATAGCTCGGTACATATCATGATCAGGATTGAGCGAACGCCGAAATCGGACGATTCGCTCAGTAGCTGCAGTAGTCGGGTTTTGCAACGCTGCAATTTTTCGAAACTCTTGAATTTCTCTCCCATGGCGTAACACTTAACAGATATTTTGCATACTTAATAGTAAACCCGACGGACTGAGCGCTTATCTGATTCGGTGAAAGAAGAGACCAAAACGGCGAGAGTGACAGAACATGCGGGATAACGAACACGGAATAAAGCCTTGGACGAGTATATGGCGGTTATACATACGTTTGCAGGTAGGAGTAGTCCGTATGCTTTGCGTGCCTTTTCTGAAAAAATGCTCAAAAGTGCTTCACGAGTAGACCGCAGATCTGAAGCGATCGGCAGTCAAGGTAAGCGAGAGATGGCTTTGAGCTCACCGCAGTATCACCTAGGAGCACGCTAATCGGGGTCGAATCTTTCGCGTTGCGACGAAAAACAACTACTTCACTTTTTGGCAGCGTTAAAAGCTAGCCCATCTTAGCATATTCATCACTCAATATATTGTAGTTATCCTCAACCCTTGAAACAGACCTACTTGCGTTAAGTATATCATCAGCGTAATTGATGAGAGACACGTCTATACCTAGAATATATGCAGCACGTTTTTGGCAGATTCTTGAGGGACGATAATACTGTTGTTGTATAGGGGAGGGGAAGTAATGGAGCCTTGCGGATACCTTTACGGACAGGTATAACTACGGTGGATACCACCATACCGCGATGAGTGGGGACTTTATCTTCACTCTCAGTCTCCTATACATGCTCCTCCATACAACGACAACCAACAACGGTCAACTCCGCGTTTACAAGCAGAACTAAGTATATGTGCGTGGATACCGGAGTCGAATGCTCTACGTACATCGTGGGCTTGCTAGAACAAGTGTATCATTATTATCGTGAGCACTGAGCAAAAGATTAGCTATCAACGAATGAACATGCTCGCGACTAGTACCACTCTTAAACCCGAATTGCGAATCGGGTGTATAACAAGCTTCACTTAGGTCATCAAAACAAGCATTTCCATGAGTTTGCAGAATACCGGCGCAACAGTTATGGGGAACGGTATGATGAACAGTTCCTGGATCATTCCCTTTTTTGGGAACTGTGTGTAACGACGCCAACACAGAAAAACATCGGGGACAAGACCGCAGTTAAAGATCATCTGGTACATAAGAGCAAGGTGATTAACACACTGTCACCCCCAATAGCCAGATGCATTCCACAAATACCATCATCACCTCGAGAATACTTCTTTTTTCAGTTTAGATAGCATATGACGGATACATAGAGACAGTAAACAACGAACCCGACACTTCGTTCATTTGACGCTAGGAGGGAGTCGAGCTCTTTTTCGAACTCTTCCTCGAGAGCCTTGTTCGGCGGTGAGAATTCGTCAGTGAAATATTTTATTCAATCACTTTCACTTGGTCAAAATTTCTTCTTTGCGAGATTTCGAACCCCTTTTCTTTTTAATATACTTCCAGACTAAAATTTGGGTCACCTTCAAGCACTTTGCAATTCTGGTCCATTAATCGGTTCGGTGTTTAGCAAGGGTCTTGGCTTGTAACTTTCGCTTAGTATATAGCCTGATATCATTCAAGACACCTTGACGGAGGGCGCCCGCACTCGTTCCATAGTGTATACCAGAATTTAGATCGACTACAAGAACTCGGACAACTGTTACATTCTGAGACCACAAAGTGGATTTTCATTCCGATTCGAACAGTGTCGGAACTGCAGCATTTTCGGCACAGCGTAGGGCATGTGTAATTTCTGCACAGTAATTGTTCAGGAGTATCTGCTTCTCATTATCGGGAAAGGTGAACGCTTGTTGAAAGCAGTTGAAATGGGACCTTTATCTTTTCAAGTAATTATCATACACGGACTTGAAAAGCGCAGAGTCGGCTTTTCCCCACTCAGATTTTACCACCATTTTACGGTGACATTCATCGGGCTGAGTAGGTTTTATTAGTGACACAGAACACATTTGAGATAGGTAGGTGGTCGAAGAAGCACAGATGCTTAATTTTACCCTACATTTTCCGTTTTGTCTCACATCTGCAGAGCACAGCATTGAGTCAAGGGAGATACAGAGCCGGAGTTATGTAATACGTGTAGTCCAGGTCATTTTCAAGTACACGGAGACTTTCACAGGCAGCAACCAGAACCTGAGTTCTTGGGCTGTTGTCGCACAGGTTACAGTTCATGTCTCCGGTTACAATGCATGACAGTTTTTTTAAGTAACACATCCGTCAACTGCTCCACAAATCTGTCCACAAGCAACATTGAATCTTGTATCAGATTCATCGTCACGATAATCCGAGGGCATATAGACACAGAATAGGGGCTGTATCAGCAATGCGGACACCGGAAGAAAATCAGACTGCTTGTACAAGGAAGGATTAAGACTTCGGCGTTACCCAGTATTGAAATACCACCAGAGGGTCTACTCTGCCAGAACGCTTTTCAGGAACACTGAATACGCTGAAACTGTCATTGACCTCAAGAAGCTGAAGGTCCTTCTGTTGTAAACAAAGTGCTCCTGTAGACAGACTAGTCATTATTCTTTACTAATTGCTCAACAGAGGTAGTTTAGCCAGGAATCCACCATTCATGTTCCATGATACAACTTTAAGTTCAAGTTTATCACAACTCTGTTTTTTTTTTTTTTTTTTTTTCTGAACTTACATAATGTGATGGAAATTGAGGCTTTTCTGGGCATTAAAATATATCTAGGATGTGTATTTGCTCGTCTTGATTTTGTAAAGGCTTAGTGATGTCTGGAGATTTTTTCGTAGGGAAACCTGAGTTAATTTTATACGCCAATTATGAGCTACAATGATGGGACTTTTGTGTGTGATCAGTAGATGTGAAACAGAACATGATGTAGGATCTAATCATTGGTCTGTTCAAGTTTTTGCACTGGTGGTTAAACTTACGTCTTAATCTTTCCAAAAATTTTTGTATTGACATTCAAGAAGCCTTAGATTTTGAAGTAAATTGTTTTTACTTAAGTCAATTGACTTAATTAAGTCAATGACTTAATAAGCATAAGTCAATTAACCATTAAGTTCATTTGGGGCGTCGTGATTTCCTGGGTATTTTTGACATAGTCAAATACTAAAATTATTTACTTTAGGATGTCTACTGGTGACTTAAAATTATGTGTAAATTTTTTTTGGGAGGGGGGGGGGAGATCTGACTAATGTCGAAAGGGTCGGAATGGTTTCGAGTTCAGAAAGAAATGTTCTCACAGCTTTTTCTATACAACAAAATTATAGTTTTTTTTTAATTATTACATCAAGACAACTCTAAGTCAAAATTGCCTTGTCTTTAGATAATACGATTAAATAGACTACATTTTATACCCGACATTTTTGGGATGGATGGTTAATTTGTGATCGATCGAAGGCAGTGTGCCCAAAATTTAAATTTCGGCATCATTTGCTTTTTCAAGGGGTGTGGAGGAGGGGTCAAGGCACTTCCTGATCATACTAGTGGTCAAATATAAATTAGTCGGTAATATTATAACACACATAAAACATTGCTCCTTTTGTGTATCAAGTAGAAGGAATTCTTCATCTTTGTTTGCATCCAAGATAGCCTTTTAATTATTTCCCCATTTTAGATTGTACCCAGTGGTGTCAATTAGAGGGGGGATTTGCCTCTATTTTTACCCCCCCTCCATCCCCACCCACTCGCATATTTCCATTAATTGACGCTACTGGTAGTGTTTTCAAATTTCAAACGAATTGAACTTTTTCTGTGTGTGCTTCAGTTTGTTTTAAATATTTTGTGCTGATTTTTTAGCTTTGTTTAGTCTCTGACCTATAGGCCCGTTCTTTTGCACTAAGATCTTACACCTAAGATCTCACATCTTTCTGCAAAGATTTCCGTTCTTTTACTCATCTTTGTTCTAAGATCTTACAGCTCATTGATGTTATCAAAAAGCGTGAAGGACGCCATCTTTCTGCCATATAGAACAATGATGGGAGAACTTTGATGATATACTCATCATTGTTCCCAGACCGCTGATCAGAGCAGAATGATGAAAGACGTTTGCAAAAGAACGCCATAAGATGTAAGATGTTAGTGCTAAGATTTCACTTTTAAGCGTTCTTTGTCAAAAGATGTAAGATCTTAGCAGGTAGATGAGTAAAAGAACGGCCCTTATATTGCACTGTATGTTTTAGATAATGTGTGTTCGGCAAGAGTACAAATTTTGTTATGGTTTGCTTTTAGTAAAAATAAATGACCTTCGCCATCAAATGCATTTACAGTTTAAAGGAGTAGAGCCACAGAAAGTGGGAAAGAGGAAAGAACGCAGCTATTGCTCATTAAACGTTGTTGAAAAAAGAAAGCATAAAAGATTTTTTTTTAATTTATTGTTGCAAGAGTGAATTGTTCTTTTTATCTTAAAAAATGTATGTTACTAGCTTAAAGATCAATTTCAGATAATCAGCATTTTAATAAAATAGTCAACGGTATCAAACTATTAATTAAGACTAGTGTTTGAAATAGTTTTGCTAAGTGTTCCATTGTTTTTATATAAAAACAAGTTCGTCTAACCGACTTCCCTCCTGAGCCTAAATAGCAAATTTTTAGAAATCATAACCTTTAAATAAAGCCATTTTTACTTACTTCTTATGGCTCTTGTGTTTAAAATGAGCCAAACACTAATTCTCCGAATTTTTATAGGTATTTTTAGAAGGAACATCTTTTAACTCCTCCACTGGAGTTTCCATGCGCTGCCCAAATTAAGGTTTCATTTTATTTGTGCATCTTTGAGGGCGTCTCACCGTGGACAGCTGTCTTGAACTCTGGTAGCTTTGTGCTCCGATCTGTTATTAGTAGCAGTAATTTTCAGTTTTAAATTAATATCTTTGCATTGGCTCATAGGGTGAGTTGACGCTCAGAAACGCAAAAAATGTAGAAAAAGAAGTAATATAGAAAAAAAAAACTCCCGCTCCTCCCTGAACCCATCTAAGGTTTATTCGTACTCGAAAATCGGCGCTTTCCATTTTGGTTGTTTCAAAACAAAGTTCTTAGGGTAGTTCCATATTTTTGTCAATGTTGTTACGTCGAATCGTGAAAACGAATAAGCAGCTTATAATTTAAAGTTGATAGCGCTTTTCGTCTCTAAGAAATAAATCATTAGCCATCTGTTGATTTTCAAAACAGCTAAGTGTTTAAAGGAAAACTGTATCTTCTTGATCTATTTGGGGCCATATATTGCCATACCTGCTTTTTCACTCACGTTTCCATCTTCTAAATTTGATGCCCGGTTCTACCAAAAACTACACAAGGAGATTGCTTTCAATAAAAGTAGTATTCTTGATGGTATTCATATTTTTCAAAATATGTATGGTTGTGTAAGCTCCTATTTAACCAGTTCAAGTAATCAAGTTTCCCTTTTATTGTCCTTAGTAATTTGACATTTATAATTAGGAAAACAATTCAAAATGTAATTGTTTTTCAAACTAGGTATAGTCGCAGAAGAATCCGTTGTTGAATTGGGAAACCTTAAGGCACTAGGGTCACAAACGGAGTAACGGCACTTGATGAAAAATTAAAATGCTCACAACATAGTGACTAGTGCCTAGTGCAAATAAAGAAAAACCTTCCAGAGAATAATTTAGAAGTCTTTACTCTATATTAATTTTCATTCAAAAATGAAGTTTTAAAAAATGCAGCGGTCCTCACTTCTGAATCTTTTTTTGCAATCACAAGTTTGGTTCAAAATGCACAACTTTGTTCTATTTTTCGTCCTTTTCCAGTTCAGCTTTATCTTTGGTGACATACAGAGGAGATACAATTTCAACAGTAACGGGGCCATCATTTTCAACTAGCACTGAACGAACCTTTCCAAAGACCCCATCTGGAAAAGATATTAAAAATTTAAATAAATCACGGGCGTCCATTTTGATTGATTTCGGTTTTAGAATCGTTTTGCTTATCTTTTGGTGAAATAACTTCAACAGTTACAGGGCCGTCGTTTCACGATTTGAACGGACATCATGGCTCCAAATATTCCATCTGGAAAAAAATCAGTCAATAGAAAATACTAAAACATTTGTTGTCTTTGTGTAAAAGAGTAAATACAAATAACCCAATCGGGGTTACTGTTAGTATAGAACAGAACTAGCCATTAACCACACTCGAGGCTGCACATGAGACATCCACTTCCTGGGCTATGCAAGCCTTAAAGGAATGCGATACCTTAAAGAATGTATCGTCCTTTATAAACTTTTTTAGGTTGTGTGGCTTAACTACTCAGAATGGATACGGTAGTCTTGACATAACTTATAGAACTTGGATAAGAGAACCGAATAAACGACAAAAACTAAAAGCGACACCTATTTCCCTGTTTTCTTAGAAAAACTACTTAACATCCCCGTTTTCTGCGGGAGATGGAGCTATTCAGTTTTATACAAAGTAGATCATCAGAAACTTTTAATTTTGTTTTTTCGACTAAACGGAGCAGAATTTTCTTTTTGAAGTTAGAAAAGGGTAGTCACTAAATATGTTCTTGAATATCTATTCGGAAAATGATAACTATTAGCCCAAAGGAATTCATATTTGAGTAATTTGAATGCTTTAGAAGTTCCCTATGGTTCCGCCCGCTTTGAGTGGCAGAGACAGCAGGAAACTCACCAACAAAAAGGAAAAATTTTACTGTGTTGTCAGTCAAATTGCGAAGTCAAATCACAACATCTCGACAAAATCCCTGGGGGAATTCACTAACGGACCCTGTATCTTTGACCCGTCAGCCTGCAATGAGGGACGCCAAATGATTTCTAAAGTATCATATTACCTTAACAAAATAATTAAATTAACGCAACAATATAATAATTAGAAAGAATAAAAAAAAACGAGCAGAAATTAATATGAGTAGGATTCTAAGCTCCAAGCTTTCTAAAAGCCAGAATTCTTAAAGTTATATTTCTTTAAAATTAGAAAAGTGAAAACATTTAAAAGAAGTTTTTTCAGTAAAGTACAAATTATATTCCGGCTTTTAGAAAGATTGGGGTTTAGAGCCCTTCTCATATTAATTTCTGCTCGTTTTGAGTTTGACTTATTTATTTATTTTAATTTCTGTTTGTTTTGGGTTTCACTTATTTATTGATACTGATTTGTGTAGTTGTATTCTTGGTAGATTATTTGATTCTATTTTTGTTCATTTGGGTTTTAATTGAGTTCTTTACTTAAAAAAAAACTTATTTTGTTGAAAAAGTTTTTTTAATTAATTTCTGTTCGTTTATATTGACAGTCTTTTTCAGGGAGAAAGACTGAGCCTCTTCTTAAGTTAAACAACCATCTCCTCCATAAAAACCTTAAATACCCCCTTGGCATAGCTTACAGCCTTTGCCCCTAATCTCTGGGGATTGTTTCAAATCCAAAGGCCTTGTTATATGACATTTAGACCATTTTGAATAAAATAGCTATCTCAAAATTTCTATTAGATGCATTTCGGGACAATACGACGTGTGTGTGTGTGTGTGTGGGAGGGGGGGGGGGGGTAGCTGCCCTCCGATTACTTTGACTCTTAAAAGGAACACTAGATTGGAAGTGTTTGGGGAAATTATGGGCGTTGGGGGGGGGGGGGGGGGGGGCATTTGGCTTTGAGCACTTTCTATTAATAAAAAAAAACACTAGTCTTCTCAATTTCCAATCAAATGAGCGTTATTTGAAGCTTCTACGACAAAACTTTCTATAAAAACCTTATATGCCCCAAGGGCATAACTTACGACCCTTGTACTAAGGGCTATCGAGGGAGGATTGTCATCCTCAAACACATAATTTCTAGACCTTTCAACTATGTACAAACAAAAAATGGCCACATCAAAATTTTGATCGGAAATGTTTGGGAAATGATGGGCGTGGGAGGAACTCTCCCTCTGAATACTTTCGACTATTAAAAAGGGCAATAGCCGTTTCAATTTCCGATCGAATGAGCCCTTTTTTGAAATTTTTAAGACAACACTTTCTATAAAAACATTATATGCCCCCAGGGCATAACTTACAACCTTAGTCCTGAGGGCTGTGGAAAAGGGGGGGGGTGTCATTCTCAAAGACCTAATTTCCAGTCCCTTCAACTAAGTTCAACAAAATGGCTATCTCAAAATTTTGATTGGATGTGTTTGGGGAAATGGTGGGTGTGAGAGGGGAGTTAGTTACCCTCCAATCACTTTCGACTATAAAAAACGGCACTAGCCCTCTCATTTCCAACTGAATGAGTCCCTTTTGAAGTTTCTACGACAACGCTATCTATAAAACCTTATAGCTTATGCCCCCAGGGCATAACTTACAACCTTTGCCCTGGGGGCTCTGTGTGTCTTGTCATCCTCAAATACATAATTTCCAGAACTTTCAACTACGTTGAACAAAATGGCTATCTCTAAACTTTGATTGAATGTGTTTGGGGAAATGGTGGGCGTGAGCGGGGGGTTTGTTGCTCTCTAGTCACTTTCGACTATTAAAAAGGGCACTAGCCCTTTCAGTTTCCAATCAAATGAACACTTTTTGCAGTTTCTACGAAAAAAATTTCTATAAAAAACCTTATATGCCCCCAGGGCGTAACTTACAACCCTTGCCCTGAGGGGGGTTATTATCCTCAAAGACCTAATTTTCGGAACTTTCAATTACGTTGAAAAAAATGGATATCTCAGAACTTTGATTGGATGTGTTTGGGGAAATGGTGGTGGGGTGAGAGGGGGGTTAGTTTCCCTTTAATCACTTTCGTCTATTAAAAAAGGCACTAGCCCTTTCAATTTCCAATTGAATTGAGCCCTTTTTGAAGTTTCTACGACAAAGATTTCTATAAAAACCTTATATGCCCCCAGGGCATAACTTACAATCCTCGCCCTGAGGGCTGTGGGGGAGTGTCCTCCTCAAAAAAATAATTTTCATCTGGAAATCAACTACGTTGAACAAAATAGCTATCTCACAATTTTGATTAGATGTGTTTGGGAAAAATGGTGGACGTCAAAGGGGTGTTAGTTGCCCTCCAATCACTTTTTTGACCATTAAAAAGGGCACAAGCCCTTTGAATTTTCAATCGAATAAGCCCTTTTTCAAGTTTCTACGACAAAGCTTTCAATAAAAATCTTATATGCCTCCAGGGCATAACTTATAACCCATGCCCTGAAGACTGTGGGGGGAGTGTCCTGCTCAAAGATATAATTTCCAGAACTTTCAACTGCGTTGAGCAAAACGGCTATCTCAAAATTTTGATTGCATGAATTTGGGGAAATGGTAGGCGTGGAAGGGGTGTTAGTTGCTTTCCAATCACTTTCGACTGTTAAAAAGGGCACTAGCCATTTCAATTTCCAATCAAATTAGCCCTTTTTGAAGTTTCTACGATAACGCTTTCTATAAAAAACCTTATATGCCCCCAGGGCATAACTTACAACCCTTGCCCTGATGGCTGGGGGCTGTGGGGGGGGGGGGGGGGGGGGGGGGGGGTTGGCATACTCACAAACATAATTTCCAAAACTTTCAACTACGTTGAACAAAACGGCTATTTCAAAATTTTGATTGGATGTGTTTGTGGGAAATGTGGGCGTGAGAGAGGGGTTTGTTGCCCTCCTCCAATCAATTTTGACTATTAAAAAGGGTACTAGACCTTTGAATTTCCAATCGAATGAGCAATTTTGAAGTTTCTACGACAAAGCTTTCTATAAAAAAACCTTATATGCCCCCAGGGCATAACTAACAACCCTCGCCCTGAGGGTTGTGGGGGGATTGTCCTCCTCAAAAACATAATTTCCACCTGGAAATCAACCACGTTGAACAAAATGGCTATCTCAAAATTTTGATTGGATGTGTTTGGGGAAATGGTGGGGCCTGGAAGGGGTGTTAGTTGCCTTCCAATCACTTTCGACTATTAAAAGGGCACTAGCCATTACAAGTTCCAATCGAATGAGCCCTTTCGAAGTTTCTACGACAACTTCTTCGATACGTAGTGCCCCAGTCTAAAGTAAAAAAAAAAATTAATAATAATAATTGTTGGGGTTCCACCCCTGTTTCTTTTCCTTTCAGATAAATGACCTATTTTCGTTTCTTTAATTACATTTGCTTATAATATATAATTTCAAAAGACAGGTTAAATTCCCGTTACTAAGCGATAGTGGTTTTGCAATAGGTAAGCTGTGAAGCAAGGTTATTTTTATACTTCCTGGTTGGGAGTCATTGAAAGATAAATCTAAGAGGTAAAATTGGGTTTGAATGAAGAGGTAGCTGATTGGCTGGGCCAAGTGACGGTCCACCCATACAAACAGTGCTGTACAAATTATTATTATGCTTTAGTCTGCGTTCTGACCCCAGTCGGAGATATATATATTTGTGGTATTTGTGACCCTTTTGGAAGAATACAAGTAAGGTATTTTCTACAAACTGTGTACTATTTTCCGTAACCCAGGCAGGGTAGGAATAGAGCTACAAGGTACCGTCATTATTATATTGACAGGGAGGGTTGTTACCTCCAAGGAGAGAGTAGAGATTTTCTAGCCGTAACCCAAGGCGGGTACATTTGGCTTTAGAAAGTGGCCATTTGACCACTCGATCGCGTTATCATACCCTGGGACAGGGTATACTGTAAATAGGGTAGTACCAAACCCCGATATTTGCAGAACCGTTGGGGTAAGAGCGGGAATCTCACTAACATTTGGGCCGACAAGGGGTTCTCCCCTTCGAGTAAGTGGCATAGCAACCTTTTTTGCGCCATTTTTGCCTTTAAAAGTGGTGACCCCGCACATACACCCCAATAAGTGGTGCCAGCGGTAGCTAGCACTACGAACATTGGCGGCAGCGGCATAAGTAAACGCGAACATTGGTGGCAGCAAGAACAAGAATTATTAACAGTGTTGATAATAAAAGAATTCTACGCTTTCGAAGAGACGATTAATTTGGCCTACAAAAGTAGCCTATTGTGGTTACATATAAAGAGAAAAGAAAGAAATACGGAATCAATTAATAATTATGAAGATCTGTTATGGGCTATGCCTTGTGAGATCATAATTGGAAAATTTATGAATCAATATATCACGCAACTAATTAGTATTCAAAAATATAAGGCTAAAAATGCTGCGTGTCAAAACAATTTTTCACGAGAGACCGGAAGTTAAATGATAAAAGAATTTTCATTTAGACTGAAGAGGTAATTTGAAGTTAACGGAATTTTGAAATTATGTCGGACAGAGATGAGATTAAAAGGGCGAGTGAAGCCCATAGAAAAAAAAGAGAGAGAGAGATAGAAAAGAAAGGGAGAAAGATATGAGACAACGTATATTAAATTTCATGGAGAAAGAAAGAGAGAAAGATAGACAAGAAATAGAACGAAAGGAAGAGGCTGATAGGATAGCCAGAGAACGAAAGGAGGAGGAAGATAGAAAAAGAGAGAAAAGAGAGAAAGATAGAAAGAGAGGATAGATAGAGAACGAAAGGAAGAGGCTGATAGAATAGCCAGAGAACGAAAAAAGGAGAATGAGAAAATAGCTAGAGAGAAAGAAGAAAGATATCACCAAGAGTTTAAAAGAACCATGATAGGTCTAATAGAAACCCGCTGGGGAATTCCAGAAAGTGAGATTTTATCACAACTAACTTCTAGGCTGTCAGATAGCCATAATAATTTGTCTAAGAATCAATCGCGAGAAAAAGAAAATTACCAGACATTAAACACTTTTACGGGAAAACATGATACTTTGTTGACTGCGGGGGAAGGTAGACCGGCCCATAAAACAAATTGGAAGGCTGTGCCACCCTATCGGAAAAAAAACGAAATACATGATACGCGTGTTCAAAATGTTGATAATCCACAAAGGGGTGCGGAAATAAATAGACAAGATAATATTGAAAATAAGACGCGCGAAATTGATTTTTCAGGAAAATTTGCAAATAACAGAAAACTTGAGAACACTTTTAATAAATATGAGACGCGAACAAATTCAGGCCAAAAATGAAACACCGATTGTACCAGAGAAAAAGGAGACAAAATTTATTGTACGCGCTTTTCGTCGGAAAGTTCGAGAGATTTTAGTAGAATATGAAAAACCAAATGTCGGAGTTCAATTCCCATTTGATGACGAACTATTTATTTCGGCGGTAAAAATAAAGAAGACTAGAAGAGAGAAAAGAGATATTAAACAGAGCTCTACAATGAAGTAATGCAGTCAAAGATAGTGGACACTGGAGTCCAAATTAGATATAACGGTAATTTATTATTTTGCACGAATGACAGAATTGAGAAAAGTAGAGACGAAAAGAGGAATGCAAAGAAGAGACAAAATTTTGAGATTCAGCCTGCAGTGGCGAAAAATAAAAAAATATCTGGGCTGTGCCTAGCTAAAATAAATAATAGGGAGAAAAATGAAATGTCGGATGGGCTGTGCCTTGAAAACATAGACAAAGGGGAAAAAGAGGTCAAAGACCCATGGGGAGTAAAAGAAGATGGTTACAAAAGAGAGATGAATGACCTACAACGGGTTGGGGGAAAGTTGGGAGATTTGGAATGTCGAGTCGGATTGGAAAAATTTGAAAAGGAATCTGATATTGGTTTGATCAATGCAAAAGAGGGTTTGTTCCTTTATGAGGGGGAGGAATCCCTGGGGGAAGATCCCCTGCGGGAAGTCGCGAAAGATACCCCTTTTCCTCAATGCACAACTGGTGGACAGGTTGTGATCCCTTTACCGAGATTTTGCCTTTCTGATCTGGAGTCCTTGGGGGATACTCTCTCTCAGTCACTTCATACTTCACCCAAACCTTTGTCCAGTAACCCTAATCATAGTTGTTATTCTTCATGGGAACCGACAATTAATTCCGGCAAATTGTATTCAGTGGGAGATGTATCTAAGTTTCATCTTCAATTAGCATCAACGTATATTCTTCAGTTAATTATCTCAGGGGAGGGAACCAGAAAAAAGGCGATTCATGGTTCGCGAAAAATTTTACTTCATTTCCAGTACCCTTATCGTTTTCACAGGCCTTTGTATTTTCGGCCTTAGATTATTTGAAATTATACCAAGGGGCAAATTACTTTTTGATTGAGATATGGGGTTGTTTCCACAGATGGAAATTAAGAGGCTAGTGCAGCCAATTTTTCACGATGGCTGGCATCATCACATGTGCCAGAAACTGATTCTCTGCTCCTCTCCAATGTAAATTCGTGAGAGCGAGAAAATTTGTTGTTTTGAATTGTGCTGCGCACAATCATTACCTACGAATCTTGAAGATTTCAACTTGCAAAATCTAGTGTGGATGCTATGCGATTTAGACCATGGTGGTCCTACAGTAGGGACGTGTCGAGAACGACCGATCCAGATTCCAGAGCCAAGCGGTGGAAGAGAGAAGGCAAATAGATTTTGTAAAGTTGAAGTTAAGTGTTTATGTTTGTAAGGGTGGACCACGGTAGCGCGTGGGCGGTCATTTATCTTACGGGGGGAGGTGTTGGGGTTCCACCCCTGTTTCTTTTCCTTTCAGATAAATGACCTATTTTCGTTTCTTTAATTACATTTGCTTATAGTATAATTTCAAAAGACAGGTTAAATTCCCGTTACTAAGCGATAGTGGTTTTGCAATAGGTAAGCTGTGAAGCAAGGTTATTTTTATACTTCCTGGTTGGGAGTCATTGAAAGATAAACCTAAGAGGTAAAATTGGGTTTGAATGAGGAGGTAGCTGATTGGCTGGGCCAAGTGACGGTCCACCCATACAAACAGTGCTGTACAAACTATATATTATGTTTTAGTCTGCGTTCTGACCCCAGTCGGGGATATATATATTTTGTGGTATTTGTGACCCTTTTGGAAGAATACAAGTAAGGTATTTTCTACAAACTGTGTACTATTTTCCGTAACCCAGGCAGGGTAGGAATAGAGCTACAAGGTACCGTCTTTATTATATTGACAGGGAGGGTTGTTACCTCCAAGGAGAGAGTAGAGATTTTCTAGCCGTAACCCAAGGCGGGTACATTTGGCTTTAGAAAGTAGCCATTTGACCACTCGATCGCGTTATCATACCCTGGGACAGGGTATACTGTAAATAGGGTGGTACCAAACCCCGATATTTGCAGAACCGTTGGGGTAAGAGCGGGAATCTCACTAACATTTAGGCCGACAAGGGGTTCTCCCCTTCGAGTAAGTGGCATAGCAACCTTTTTTTGCGCCATTTTTCCCTTTAAAAGTGGTGACCCCGCACATACACCCAATAAGTGGTGCCAGCGGTAGCTAGCACTGCGAACAATAATACATTGTGCCAACATCGTTCTTTACTTAGGCTGCGCTATTGCGCAGCCTATGATACACAATAACAAGGACAATATCCCAAAGGTCCGGTGGCCCGTTATTTGGGAGACAACTTGCAATAGCTAATTAATAATAAAAATGGAAATATCCAAACTAAACAATGCCTGAAACTAAATCAATAAGAAATCAGCTCACCAATACTCCCATCACCCGACATTCAAAATCAGATTGAGATTGTCTCTACGTCATCGAGAAACCAACGCTAACTATTCAACATCCAACAAATCCTTACCTTAGACCTTAGCTCCTCATGTACCTCCGGAGGCACACAGGGCGTCCGTTAACAGCCTCCAATCATCCCGCAAATGAGCTGCGGCGTAAATGTCCTCCCACTCTGGGATTAAGGATGCGTGAAGGGCTCTCCTGTCCCGCTCATATGTCCTGTGAAGCGTGTTTTTGGGCCTTCCTCGCCGACGCGTGCCGTCTGGTTGCCACTGGAGGATCATATTCGGTAGTCTCGATCTTGGCATACGGATAACATGGCCAAGATAGCGCCATCTTCGTTGCCTGACTGCATCAGCGACATCAGGCTGGTTTGTGTAGTGGCGAATTTCCATGTTTGTTATCCTATCCTTCCAGTTGATGTTTAGGATACGTCGAAGACAGTTGTTTTCATATGCAGTGAGTCGTTTTTCCTGCTCAGCTGTGAGTTTTAAACATTCCATCGCGTATGTCAAGATCGAAAGGACGTTGCTTCTGAAAAGGCGAAGTTTTAGCTGAAGTGAGGACTTCGCTGATCTCCAGACTGGTCGAAGTCGTTGAAATGCCGAGCTTGCCAGGACTATTCGTGTTCGCAGTTCTTTTTCGGAGTCGCCACTAAACGAGACGGTGCTGCCAAGATATCGGAAGTCAGTGACTTGCTCTATGCTTTCAGTCCCCAGCTGAATATTCATCGGTGAGTTAGTGGTTGACATCGCTTTGGTTTTGGGGGCATGATATGTAACCCAAACTGCTCCGCTCTTTCGGCTAACTTGCATAAACAAGTCTTGAAGTTTGCTTTCGTCTTTCTCCATCAATCCAACATCGTCCGCAAAGTCGAGATCTTGGACTAGTCTGCCTGCAATTTTGATCCCGTATCCATCAATTTGCCTGAATATGTAGCCCACTATGAGAATAAAGAGGAATGGAGACAGTACGCATCCATGTTTGACACCTGTCATCACTTTGAAATATCTTGTATTTCCTTCGGAGGTTCTCACGCAGCATTCGGTGTCTTCATACATTGCTATGATAAGGCGAACCAGCTTTTCAGGAATACCGTAGAAGATCAGGATCCTCCATAGTATCGGGCGGTCTATTGAGTCGAACGCTTTTTCAAAATCGACGAACAATAAATATAGACGTTGTCTCCATTCATTTGATTCTTCAAGCATGGTCCGCAGTGTGAATATCAGATCGGCGCAAGATCTTTTTGGTCGGAAACCATGTTGCTCCTCGCGTAAATGCGGGTCTAAGGCAGCTTGAAGTCTTGTCAGGATGATTATGCAGAAGAGTTTTCCGGGTATCGAGAGGAGGTTGATGCCTCTGTAATTGCCACAGACTGTCGCGTCTCCTTTTTTGAACAGTTAATAATGGTTCCTGCTCTCCAGTCCTCTGGGACTTTTTCTTTTTGCCAGAGGAGGGAAAAGAAGACTAGCCACACTGAAAGGGACCTGCGGATCGATGACTTGACCCATTTCTCTCCAGATATACGGTCACTACCCCGGAGATTTTCCATTCTTCAGCTTTCGACTTTATTGAACAAATCAATAAAAATTATAACATGTAACTGAAACTTATTCGACAATTACTCTTAATAATATAAAAAAAAAATTTTATCTGTTTCGTAAAAAGAATTTAGTATTTGGGAATGCCGGATCTCACCGGGAATCGATCCAGAAAAAACAACATGGAAATCTTCATAGAAGTATTGATATACCAGCGAAGATAGGGAAAGAATATAAATATTTTCCTCTTTAGGAGATCACAAGACTGTGTGTAGTTGGCTGTAGTACTCTAGCCACGTTCTCTTGAAGCTGGTGAAACAGAAAAAGTAGGATTGAAATGTAGACATCGAAACAGACGAACAGTAGCCCGCATAAGGACAAAAAGAGAGAAGTATAAGAGACGAAGCATACGAAAAAAAAACACTCGCTTAGTTTCGGATGATTCCAAGTCCCCGGGAAATTGTTACTCTAGTTAACTAAATATGGCACTTAAACGATAGAATTTCATCTGAGAGGTTTTTACATTTCTAGGAATCGCACAGATCGATCCAGGGGTTGACTTCTGAAGCTTCTTAGTGAACGAAGTTAAATTATTGCAGGGCAGCTCTTACCTGCACGAGAAAAAGCAAGCATGTACGAATTTTTTTTACATTTAAAGCTAGGAGATTTACGTTAAACCAATTGAATATGTTCTCAGCCATTCTGTTGAACTTGAATATAAGGGATGATTCATCTGGAGCCACGGTACCTAGAGTACAGTCTCCTGCATGGGCCACCAATCTTTCCTGGCTATCAGGTGTAGACGTTGACGAGAGACGTTGACGTTGAAAGTCCGAGAGTAAATCTTCTAACACAATCCACAGGCAACATAGTTCATTGGGACGCTAAAAGTCATTAGAGGTCGTTAACATAGATGAGGATGAGGGTTGGCCCAAGAATAGAACTTTAGGGTACTCCGTATATAATTGGAACTTGCTCGTCTGCAGCTTCAGCAGCAATAAATCTGCCAGTTAGGTATGAAGAGAACCATGACAATGGTTTCCGAAGTACACTATGATGAAAAAGCCTACCAGTGAGGATCTTGTGTTTAAGGCTGTCAAAAGCTTGGCTGTCAACATAGAGTCTAAATGGACGTAAGCATCGTTTGCACTTAATATAGAAAAAATTTTTCAGATCCTAAATTTTTTCCAGAAAATCAAGGATACACAATTAATGTGTTGTGATCTTCGACGGCCAAAGTGAACTAAAATAAATCTTTGTTCCCCACTTTAAAAAAAACTGAACCAAATCAACTTATCTTTGTTTTGACTTATTCAAAACAAAGATTACTGGATCTGATCTCGTAGAAGAAAATACTGTTCTTATATTTACATCCGCCCGCCCTAAAAGGGGTTTGAGCCCTTCAAAACAGTATGCACCCTTGTCCTTGTACAAGAGAACTCCTGGTCATACTTCTGCATGGGAGACATCGGTCGTGTTGATGCTTCCTAGGGAAGTTAACGATATAAAAACAACTTTGAGAAAATAAAGAACTTGAGCATTCTTGGAAGAAAATACAAAAGATAGAGACAAGTAGGGCTTGGCAGCAAAATGAGAAGCTTCTCTACCCAGTGTGCAGCAGCTTATTATACCCCATATGACAATTTGATCCATTTTCTCGGGGTGAGCCTCCTCCGGTCCTATTAATACGTAGGGTAAATCAATGTTCTCCACTAAAAGTGATTAGGTAGATACTATTTAGTGCCGAATAAAAATCAACTGTGTTTTGACCTATAGGAAAACCAACGTATGAAAGCTTCAAAGAACAAAATTTCATGCATTCAAATAAACAAAATTTCAACTAGTCCTGGTTTATTAAGCATCTGAACAATACTTTCAGCTATTTTTTTTATGTTCTGGGCAGAGGCAGTATTACTGATTTAAAAACCAAATATGTGCCTTAAACTATATTTGTACCTCATTTTTATCATATTTTGGGTCAGAATCAAGAGTTCAGTTTTCTGAAAAATATTTAGCTCCTTCTTCTTAACATTTTTGTCAGAACTAACATTTCCTGAATTAAAAAACCAAATAACCCATTTGAGCAGCAATTTAGCTTATTATTTTCCCATTTTTTATCAGAACTAAGATTTCTTAATCTAAAAATCGAAATACGTCCTTTGAGTTTGGGCATTATCTGTAACTAATTCTTTTTTCATATCTGGTTTTAGAACGAACATTTCCTGACTTGAAAACCAAAACATGTTTTCTGAGCAGTATTTTTGTCTCATTTTTCAGTAATGTTTATCAAAATTAAAACTTCCTGAATTAAAAAAAAACGAAATAGCTCATCTGAGCAGTGTTTTTAGCACATTATTTTTCACATTTTTGTCCGAACTAAGATATCCTAATTTAAAAACCCAAAGGGTTTACGTCCTTAAAGCATTTAAGCATTAAAACTAAATCTTTAACTTTAACTAATTCTTTTTCATATTTGATGTTAGAACTAACATTTTCGGACTTTAAAACCCAGCCATGTCTTCTGAGCAGTATTTTTGTCTCGTTTTTTCTATATTTTGTTTTTATCAAAAATTAAATTTCCTGAATTAAAAAAGTTCATAACCCTTTTGAGCAGTTTTTTTAGATTATCATTTTTCACATTTTAGTCAAAACTAAGATTTCTTAATTTAAAAGTCCAAATGCGTCCTTTGTGTTTTAGCATTATCTTTAACTAATTCCTTTTTTCCATTTGGTGTTAGAACTAGCATTTCCTGACTTGAAAATTCAGTCACGTCTTTCGGGCTGTATATCTGTCTCGTTTTTACATTTTTTATCCAAGCTATAATTTCTGAATTAGAAAACTAAAAAACTTATTTAAGCAGCATTTCTAGCTCATTATTTTTCACATTTTGTCACAACTAAGATTTCCTGACTCTAAAAGTCCAAATGCATCCTTAGACTTTTAGAATTATCTTTAGCTTTCCTATTTGGTGTCAGAACTAACATTTCCCGACTTGAAAACTCAGCAATGTTTTCTGAGCAGTATTTGTATCTTTTTTTTATATATATTTTATCAGAACTAAAAATACTCTAAAAGGTTTCTTCTGCAAGATTTTTAGCTCATTGTTTTTATATTGTTGGTTAGAACTAACAATTTTTAGTTTAAAGACAGAAATATGTCTGTTTTAAACGACATTTTGGTACATTCTTTTTCATTTTTTTCCAGAAATATCGTTGCCGTATTTTAAAACCAAGAATGTACTTTATGTTTTTTTTTTCTCCCAGAAGTACTTCATATGGAAAGTGAGTAATTTCATTATGATTTTCATTATGAGTACGGGAAGTTTTGAGTTTTGGGCATTATCTGTGACTAATTCTTTTTTCATATCTGGTTTTAGAACGAACATTTCCTGACTTGAAAACCAAAACATGTTTTCTGAGCAGTATTTTTGTCTCATTTTTCAGTAATGTTTATCAAAATTAAAACTTCCTGAATTAAAAAACTAAATAGCTCATCTGAGCAGTGTTTTTAGCACATTATTTTTCACATTTTTGTCCGAACTAAGATATCCTAATTTGAAACCCCAAACACGTCCTTTGAGTTTTAGCATTAAAACTAAATCTTTAACTTTAACTAATTCTTTTTCATATTTGATGTTAGAACTAACATTTTTCGGACTTTAAAACCCAGCCATGTCTTCTGAGCAGTATTTTTGTCTCGTTTTTCTATATTTTGTTTTTATCAAAAATTAAATTTCCTGAATTAAAAAAGTTCATAACCCTTTTGAGCAGTTTTTTTTTTTTAGATTATCATTTTTCACATTTTAGTCAAAACTAAGATTTCTTAATTTAAAAGTCCAAATGCGTCCTTTGTGTTTTAGCATTATCTTTAACTAATTCCCTTTTTTCCATTTGGTGTTAGAACTAGCATTTCCTGACTTGAAAATTCAGTCACGTCTTTCGGGCTGTATATCTGTCTCGTTTTTCTACATTTTTTATCCAAGCTATAATTTCTGAATTAGAAACTAAAAAAAACTTATTTAAGCAGCATTTCTAGCTCATTATTTTTCACATTTTGTCACAACTAAGATTTCCTGACTCTAAAAGTCCAAATGCATCCTTAGACTTTTAGAATTATCTTTAGCTTTCCTATTGGTGTCAGAACTAACATTTCCCGACTTGAAAACTCAGCAATGTTTTCTGAGCAGTATTTGTATCTTTTTTTTATATATTTTATCAGAACTAAAAAAATACTCTAAAAGGTTTCTTCTGCAAGATTTTTAGCTCATTGTTTTTATATTGTTGGTTAGAACTAACAATTTTTAGTTAAAGACAGGAAATATGTCTGTTAAACGACATTTTGGTACATTCTCTTTTTCATTTTTTTCCAGAAATATCGTTGCCGTATTTTAAAACCAAGAATGTACTTTATGTTTTTTTTTCTCCCCAGAAGTACTTCATATGGAAAGTGAGTAATTTCATTATGATTTTCATTATGAGTACGGGAAGTGAGGGACGAAGTCGGTTCAGAACCTTTCGTAAATTCTACCTTTCTACTTTATGTCAGCTTAGGCTTTTAACAATGGGTACGGAAAGAGGGCGACGAAGTCAGTTAAGAACCTTTCGTAAATTATACCTTTCTAGTTTATGTCAGCTTAGACTTCTTACTATGAGTACTGGAAGAGGGGGCGAAGTTGGTTCAGAGTCTTTCGTAAAATTATATCTTTCTATTTTATGTCAGCTTAGACTTTTTTACTATGAGTACGGGAAGAGGGGAACGAAGTTTGTTCATAACCTTTCGTACATTCTACCTTTCTATTTTATGTCAGCTTAGACTTTTCATTATGACTACCGGAAGAGGGGGACGAATTAGGTTCAGAACCTTTCGTTAATTCTGCTTTTCTATTTTATGTCAGCTTAGACTTTTCATTATGAGTAGGGGAGGAGGGGGGACGAATTTGGTTCAGGTTCAGAACCTTTCGTAAATTCTACTTTTCTATTTTATGTCAGCTTAGACTTTTGATTATGAGTACTGGAAGAGGGGGACGAAGTCGGTTCAGAACCTGTCGTAAATTCTATCTTTTTATTTTATGTCAGCTTAGACTTTTCATTATGAATAGAGGAAGAGGGGAACGAAGTCGGTTCAGAGCCTTTCGTAAATTCTACTTTTCTATTTTATGTCAGCTTAGACTTTTCATTATGACTACCGGAAGAGGGGGACGAATTTGGTTCAGAACCTTTCGTTATTTCTGCTTTTCTATTTTATGTCAGCTTAGACTTTTCATTATGAGTATTGGAAGAGGGGGACGAAGTCGGTTCAGAACCTTTCGTAAATTCTTATCTACCTCTACATTTTATGTCTGCTTAGACTTTTCATTGTGAATACGGGAAGAGGGGAACGAAGTCGGTTCAGAGCCTTTCATAAATTCTACTTTTCTATTTTATGTCAGCTTAGACTTTCATTATGATTACGGGAAGAGGGGGACGAATTTGGTTCAGAACCTTTCGTTAATTCTGCTTTTCTTTTTATGTCAGCTTAGACTTTTGATTATGAGTACTGGAAGAGGGGGACGAAGTCGGTTCAGAACCTGTCGTAAATTCTATCTTTTTATTTTAAGTCAGCTTAGACTTTTCATTATGAATAGAGGAAGAGGGGAACGAAGTCGGTTCAGAGCCTTTCGTAAATTCTATATTCTATTTTATGTCAGCTTAGACTTTCATTATGACTACCGGAAGAGGGGGACGAATTTGGTTCAGAACCTTTCGTTAATTCTGCTTTTCTATTTTATGTCAGCTTAGACTTTTCATTATGAGTACTGGAAGAGGGGGACGAAGTCGGTTCAGAACCTTTCGTAAATTCTACCTCTACATTTTATGTCTGCTTAGACTTTTCATTATGAATACGGGAAGAGGGGAACGAAGTCGGTTCAGAGCCTTTCATAAATTCTACTTTTCTATTTTATGTCAGCTTAGACTTTTCATTATGATTACGGGAAGAGGGGGACGAATTTGGTTCAGAACCTTTCGTTAATTCTGCTTTTCTATTTTATGTCAGCTTAGACTTTTCATTATGAGTAGGGGAGGAGAGGGACGAATTTGGTTCAGAACCTTTCGTAAATTCTACTTTTCTATTTTATGTCAGCTTAGACTTTTGATTATGAGTACTGGAAGAGGGGGGGACGAAGTCGGTTCAGAACCTGTCGTAAATTCTATCTTTCTATTTTATGTCAGCTTAGACTTTTCATTATGAGTAAATGAAGAGGGGGACGAAGTCGGTTCAGAACCGTTCGTAAATTATACTTTTCTATTTTATGTCAGCTTAGACTTTTCATTATGAGTATGGAAGAGGGGGCTTAGACTTTTCATTATGAGTACGGAAAGGGAGGACGAAGTCGATCCAGAACCTTTTGTAAATTATACCTTTCTATTTTATGTCAGCTTAGACTTTTCATTATGAGTACATGAAGAGGGAGGCGAATTCGGTTCAGAATCTTTCGTAAATTCTACCTTTCTATTTTATGTTAGCTTAGACTTTTCATTATGAGTATGGGAAGAGGGGGCTTAGACTTTTCATTATTAGTACGGAAAGGGGGGGGACGAAGTCGGTCCAGAACCTTTCGTAAATTATACCTTTCTATTTTATGTCAGCTTAGACTTTTTTACTATGAATACGGGAAGAGGGGGGGGGGGGGTTGAGTCGGTTCAGAACCTTTAGACTGTTCATTATGAGTGAGGGAAGAGGCGGACGAATTTGGTTGAGAACCTTTCGTGAATTCTATTTTTCTATTTTATGTCAGCTTAGACTTTTCATTATGAGTACGGGAAGAGGGGGACGAACTTGGTTTCAGAACCTTTCTTAAAATTACTACTTTTCTATTTTATATCAGCTTGGACTTTTCATTATGAGTACGGGAAGAGGGGGTCGAAGTCGGTTCAGAACCTTTCGCAAATTCTACCTTTCTATTTTATGTCAGCTTAGACTTTCGATTATGAGTACGGTAAGAGGAAGACGAAGTCAGTTCATAACATCTCGTAAACTCTACTTTTCAATTTTATGTCAGCTTAGACTTTTCATTAAGAGTATTGGAAGAGGGAGACGAAGACGGTTCAGAACCTTTCGTAAATTCTACCGATCCATATTATGTAAGCTTAGACTTTTCATTATGAGTACGGAAGAGGGGGACGAAGTCGGTTCAGAACCTTTCGTAAACCTTTTCGTAATACTATTCAATTTTTGTCAGCTTGGACTTTACATTAAGAGTATTTGAAGAGGGAGACAAGAGACGGTTCAGAACCTTTCGTAAATTTCTACCTTTCCATATTATGTAAGCTTAGACTTTTCATTATGAGTACGGGAAGAGGGGGACGAAGTCGGTTCAGAACCTTTCGTAAATTATACTATTCTATTTTATGTCAGCTTAGACTTTTCATTAAAAGTATTGGAAGAGGGAGACGAAGACGGTTCAGAACCTTTCGTAAATTCTACTTTCCTTTCCATATTATGTAAGCTTAGACTTTTCATCATGATTACGGAAGTGGGGGACGAAGTCGTTCAGAACCTTTCGTAAATTCTACTTTTCTATTTATGGCACCTTAGACTTGTCATTATAAGTACTGGAAGAGGGGACGAAGTCGGTTCAGAGCCTTTCGTAAATTCTACCTCTATTTTCTGTCAGCTTAGACTTTTCATTATGAGCACTGGAAGAGCGGGACGAAGTCGGTTCAGAATCTTTCGTAAATTCTACCTTTACATTTTATATTAGCTTAGACTTTTCATTATGAGTACGGGAAGAGGGGGACGAAGTCGGTTCAGAATCTTTCGTAAATTCTACCTTTCTATTTTATGTTATCTAAGACTTTTTACTATGAATACGGGAAGAGGGGGTCGAAGTCGGTTCAGATCCTTTTGTAAATTCTACCTTTCTATTTTATGTCAGGTTAGACTTTTCATTATGAGTACTGGAAGAGGGGACGAAGTCGGTTCAGAACATCTTGTAAATTCTACTTTTTTATTTTATGTCAGCTAGACTTTTCATTATGAGTACGGGAAGTGAGGGACGAAGTCGGTTCAGAACCTTTCGTAAATTCTACTTTTCTATTTTATGTCAGCTTAGACTTTTCATTATGAGTATTGAAAGAGGGGGACAAAGTCGGTTCAGAACCTTTCGTAAGTTCTACTTTTCTATTTTATGTCAGCTTAGACTTTTTATTAAAGAGTACGGGAAGTGGGGAACGAAGTTGGTTCAGAACCTTTCCTTAATTCTACCTTTCTATTTTATGTCAGATCAGACTTTTATTATGAATACGGGAAGAAGGGGTCGAAGTCGGTGCAGAACCTTTCGTGAAACAGTAAATTTTTTTACTATGAATACGGGAAGAAGGGGACGAAGTCGGCCCATATTCGTAAATTCTACCTTTCTATTTTATGTCAGCTTAGACTTTTTACTATGAATACGGGAAGAGGGGGTCGAAGTCGGTTCGGAACCTTTAGACTTTTCATTATGAGTACGGGAAGAGGGGACGAATTTGGTTGAGAAACTTTCGTAAATTCTACTTTTCTATTTAATGTCAGCTTAGACTTTTCATTATGAGTACTGGAAGAGGGGACAAATTCGGTTCAGAACCTTTAGACTTTTCATTATGAGTACGGGAAGAAGGGGACGAATCTGGTTGAGAACCTTTCGTAAATCTACTTTTCTGTTTTATGTCAGCTTAGACTTTTAATTATGAGTACTAGAAGAGGGGGACAAAGTCGGTTCAGAACCTTTCCTAAATTCTACCTTTCTATTTTATGTCAGCTTAGACTTTTTATTATTAGTACTGGAAAAGGGGGATGCAGTCGGTTCAGAACCTTTCGTAAATTCTACTTTTTTATTTTTATATGTCAGCTTAGACTTTTCATTATAAGTACGGGAAGAGGGGGACGAATTCGGTTCAGAACCTTTCGTAAATTATACTTTTCTATTTTATGTCAGCTTAGACTTTTCATTAAGAGTATTGAAGAGGGAGACGAAGACGGTTCAGAACCTTTCGTAAATTCTACCTTTCCATTTTATGTAAGCTTAGACTTTTCATTATGAGTACGGGAAGTGGGGGACGAAGTCGGTTCAGAACCTTTCGTAAATTCTACTTTTCTATTTTATGGCAGCTTAGACTTGTCATTATGAGTACTGGAAGAGGGAGACGAAGTCGGTTCAGAGCCTTACGTAAATTCTATCTTTCTATTTTATGTCAGCTTATACTTTTCATTATGAGTACTGGAAGAGGGGGACGAAGTCGGTTCAGAGCCTTTGGTAAATTCTAGCTTTCTATTTTATTTCAGCTTAGACTTTTCATTATAAGTACTGGAAGAGCGGGACGAAGTTGGTTCAGAACCTTTCGTAAATTCTACCTTTACATTTTATGTCAGCTTAGACTTTTCATTATGAGTACGGAAAGAAGGGAACGAAGTCGGTTCAGAAACTTTCGTAAATTTTACTTTTCTATTTTATGTCAGCTTAGACGACTTTTCATTATGACTAACGAAAGAGGGGGGACGAAATTGGTTCAGAACCTTTCGTAAATTCTGATTTTCTATTTTATGTCAGCTTAGACTTTTCATTATGAGTAGGGGAGGAGGGGGGACAAATTTGGTTCAGAACCTTTCGTAATTCTACTTTTCTATTTTATGTCAGCTTAGACTTTTGATTATGAGTACTGGAAGAGGGGAACGAAGTTCGGTTCAGAACCTGTTCGTAAATTCTACCTTTAACATTTTTATGTCAGCTTAGACTTTTCATTATGAGTACGGGAAGAGGGGGACAAAGTCGGTTCAGAACCTTTCGTAAATTCTACCTTTCTATTTTATGTTATCTAAGACTTTTCATTATGTCTACTGAAAGAGGGGGGACAAAGTCGGTTCAGAACCTTTCGTAAATTCTACCTTACCATTTTATGTAAGCTTAGACTTTCATTTATGAGTACGGGAAGTGGGGGACGAAAGTCGGTTCAGAAGAACTTTTCGTAAAATTCTACTTTTCTATTTTGTGGCAGCTTAGACTTGTCATATGAGTATACTGGAAGAGGGGGACGAAGTCGGTTCAGAGCCTTTCGTAAATTCTATCTTTCTATTTTATGTCAGCTTATACTTTTCATTATGAGTACTGGAAGAGGGGGACGAAGTCGGTTCAGAGCCTTTGGTAAATTCTACCTTTCTATTTTATTCAGCTTAGACTTTCATTATAAGTACTGGAAGAGCGGGACGAAACTGGTTCTGAACCTTTCGTAAATTTTACTTTTCTATTTTATGTCAGCTTAGACTTTTCATTATGACTAACGAAAGAGGGGGACGAATTTGGTTCAGAACCTTTCGTAAATTCTGCTTTTCTATTTTATGTCAGCTTAGACTTTTCATTATGAGTAGGGAGGAGGGGGACGAATTTGGTTCAGAACCTTTCGTAAATTCTACTTTTCTATTTTATGTCAGCTTAGACTTTTGATTATGAGTACTGGAAGAGGGGAACGAAGTCGGTTCAGAACCTGTAATAAATTCTACCTTTACATTTTATGTCAGCTTAGACTTTTCATTATGAGTACGGGAAGAGGGGACAAAGTCGGTTCAGAACCTTTCGTAAATTCTACCTTTCTATTTTCTGTTATCTAAGACTTTTCATTATGTCTACTGAAAGAGGGGGGACAAAGTCGGTTCAGAACCTTTCGTAAATTCTACCTTTCTATGTTATGTTATCTAAGACTTTTCATTATGTCTACTGAAAGAAGGGGGACGAAGTCGGTTCAGAACCTTTCGTAAATTCTACCTTTACATTTTATGTCAGCTTAGA
Organism: Artemia sinica; assembly: GCA_027921565.1. Lineage (NCBI taxonomy): Eukaryota > Metazoa > Arthropoda > Branchiopoda > Anostraca > Artemiidae > Artemia > Artemia sinica. The sequence goes on from JAPEVW010000398.1 coordinate 52,783, forward strand.
CTTTTCATTATGAGTACGGGAAGAGGGGGACGAATTTAGTTCAGAGCCTTTCGTAAATTCTACTTTTCTATTTTATGTTAGCTTAGACTTTCCATTATGAGTACGGGAAGTGGGGAACGAAGTCGGTTCAGAACCTTTCGTAAATTCTACCTTTCTATTTTATATCAGATTATAGACTTCTATTATGAATACGGGAAGAGGGGGTCGAAATCAGTCAGAACCTTTCGTAAAATCGTAAATTTTTACTATGAATACGGGAAGAGGGGGACGAAGTCGGTCCAGATTCGTAAATTCTAGCTTTCTATTTTATGTCAGCTTATACTTTTTACTATGAATACGGGAAGAGGGGGTCGAAGTCAGTTCAGAACCTTTCGTAAATTTATGTCATTTTATGTCAGCTTAGACTTTTCATTATGAGTATGGGAAGAGGGGGCTTAGACTTTTCATTTTGAGTACGGAAAGGGGGGACGAAGTCGGTCCAGAACCTTTCGTAAATTCTACCTTTCTATTTTATGTCAGCTTAGACTTTTTACAATGAATACGGGAAGAGGGGGGTCGAAGTCGGTTCAGAACCTTTCGTAAATTCTACCTTTCTATCTTATGTCAGCGTAGACTTTTCATTATGAGTATGGGAAGAGGGGGATTAGACTTTTCATTATGAGTACGGAAAATAGGAGACGAAGTCGGTCCAGAACCTTTTCGTAAATCATACCTTTCTATATTATGTCAGCTTAGACTTTTTACTATGAATACGGGAAGAGGGGGGGGTCGAAGTCGGTTCGGAACCTTTAGACTTTTCATTATGAGTACGGGAAGAGGGGGACGAATTTGATTGAGAAACTTTCGTAAATTCTACTTTTCTATTTTATGTCAGCTTAGACTTTTCATAATGAGTACTGGAAGAGGGGGACAAATTCGGTCAGAACCTGTAATAAATTCTACTTTTCTATTTTATGTCAGCTTAGACTCTTCATTATAAGTACGGGAAGAGGGGGACGAATTCGGTTCAGAACCTTTCGTAAGTTATACTTTTCTATTTGATGTCAGCTTAGACTTTTCATTAAGAGTATTGGAAGAGGGAGACGAAGACGGGTTCAGAACCTTTCGTAAATTCTACCTTTCCATTTTATGTAAGCTTAGACTTTTCATTATGAGTACGGGAAGTGGGGGACGAAGTCGGTTCAGAACCTTTCGTAAATTCTACTTTTCTATTTTATGGCAGCTTAGACTTGTCATTATGAGTACTGGAAGAGGGGGGACGAAGTCGGTTCAGAGCCTTACGTAAATTCTATCTTTCTATTTTATGTCAGCTTATACTTTTCATTATGAGTACTGGAAGAGGGGGACGAAGTCGGTTCAGAGCCTTTGGTAAATTCTAGCTTTCTATTTTATTTCAGCTTAGACTTTTCATTATAAGTACTGGAAGAGCGGGACGAAGTTGGTTCAGAACCTTTTCGTAAATTCTACCTTACATTTTATGTCAGCTTAGACTTTTCATTATGAGTACGGAAAGAAGGGAACGAAGTCGGTTCAGAAACTTTCGTAAATTTTACTTTTCTATTTTATGTCAGCTTAGACTTTTCATTATGACTAACGAAAGAGGGGGACGAATTGGTTCAGAACCTTTCGTAAATTCTGCTTTTCTATTTATGTCAGCTTAGACTTTTCATTATGAGTAGGGAGGAGGGGGACGAATTTGGTTCAGAACCTTTCGTAAATTCTACTTTTCTATTTTATGTCAGCTTAGACTTTTGATTATGAGTACTGGAAGAGGGGAACGAAGTCGGTTCAGAACCTGTCGTAAATTCTACCTTACATTTTATGTCAGCTTAGACTTTTCATTATGAGTACGGGAAGAGGGGGACAAAGTCGGTTCAGAACCTTTCGTAAATTCTACCTTCTATATTTTATGTTATCTAAGACTTTTCATTATGTCTACTGAAAGAGGGGGGACAAAGTCGGTTCAGAACCTTTCGTAAATTCTACCTTTCCATTTTATGTAAGCTTAGAACTTTTCATTATGAGTACGGGAAGTGGGGGACGAAGTCGGTTCAGAACTTTTCGTAAATTCTACTTTTCTATTTTATGTCAGCTTAGACTTGTCATTATGAGTACTGGAAGAGGGGGACGAAGTCGGTTCAGAGCCTTTGGTAATTCTACCTTTCTATTTTATTTCAGCTTAGACTTTTCATTATAAGTACTGGAAGAGCGGGACGAAATTGGTTCTGAACCTTTCGTAAATTCGACCTTTACATTTTATGTCAGCTTAGACTTTTCATTATGAGTACGGAAAGAAGGGAACGAAGTCGGTTCAGAGCCTTTCGTAAATTTTACTTTTCTATTTTATGTCAGCTTAGACTTTTCATTATTACTAACGAAAGAGGGGGACGAATTTGGTTCAGAACCTTTCGTAATTCTGCTTTTCTATTTTATGTCAGCTTAGACTTTTCATTATGAGTAGGGGAGGAGGGGGGACGAATTGGTTCAGAACCTTTCGTAAATTCTACTTTCTATTTTGTTATGTCAGCTTAGACTTTTGATTATGAGTACTGGAAGAGGGGAACGAAGTCGGTTCAGAACCTGTAATAAATTCTACCTTTACATTTTATGTCAGCTTAGACTTTTCATTATGAGTACGGCAAAAAGGGGGACAAAGTCGGTTCAGAAAACCTTTCGTAAATTCTATCTACCTTTCTATTTCTGTTATCTAAGACTTTTCATTATGTCTACTGAAAGAGGGGGGACAAAGTCGGTTCAAACCTTTCGTAAATTCTACCTTTCTATGTTATGTTATCTAAGACTTTTCATTATGTCTACTGAAAGAGGGGGACGACGAAGTCGGTTCAGAACCTTTCGTAAATTCTACCTTTACATTTTATGTCAGCTTAGACTTTTCATTATGAGTACGGGAAGAGGGGACGAATTTAGTTCAGAGCCTTTCGTAAATTCTACTTTTCTATTTTATTTAGCTTAGACTTTGAATTATGAGTACGGGAAGTGGGGAACGAAGTCGGTTCAGAACCTTTCGTAATTTCTACCTTTCTATTTTACATCAGATTAGACTTTTATTATGAATACGGGAAGAGGGGGTCGAAGTCAGTCAGAACCTTTCGTAAAATCGTAAATTTTTACTATGAATACGGGAAGAGGGGGACGAAGTCGGTCCAGATTCGTAAATTCTAGCTTTCTATTTAATGTCAGCTTATACTTTTTACTATGAATACGGGAAGAGGGGGTCGAAGTCAGTTCAGAACCTTTCGTAAATTTTTATGTCATTTTATGTCAGCTTAGACTTTTCATTATGAGTATGGGAAGAGGGGGCTTAGAGGGGGCTTAGACTTTTCATTTTGAGTACGGAAAGTGGGGGACGAAGTCGGTCCAGAACCTTTCGTAAATTATACCTTTCTATTTTATGTCAGCTTAGACTTTTTACTATGAATATGGGAAGAGGGGAGTTGAAGTCGGTTCAGAACCTTTAGACTTTTCATTATGAGTACGGGAAGAGGGGGACGAATTTGGTTGAGAACCTTTCGTAAACTCTACTTTTATATTTTAATGTCAGCTTAGACTTTTCATTATGAGTACGGGAAGAGGGGGGACGAATTTGGTTCAGAACCTTTCTTAAATTCTACTTTTCTGTTTTATGTCAGCTTAGACTTTTCATTATGAGTACGGGAAGAGGGGGACGAAGTCGGTCCAGAACCTTTCGTAAATTATACCTTTACATTTTATGTCAGCTTAGACTTTTCATTATGAGTTACTGGAAGAGGGGGACGAAGTCGGTTCAGAGCCTTTGGTAAATTTTAGCTTTCTATTTTATTTCAGCTTAGACTTTTCATTATAAGTACTGGAAGAGCGGGACGAAGTTGGTTCAGAACCTTCGTAAATTCTACCTTTACATTTTATGTCAGCTTAGACTTTTCATTATGAGTACGGAAAGAAGGGAACGAAGTCGGTTCAGAAACTTTCGTAAATTTTACTTTCTATTTTATGTCAGCTTAGACTTTTCATTATGACTAACGAAAGAGGGGACGAAATTGGTTCAGAACCTTTCGTAAATTCTGCTTTTCTATTTTATGTCAGCTTAGACTTTTCATTATGAGTAGGGGAGGAGGGGGATGAATTTGGTTCAGAACCTTTCGTAATTCTACTTTTCTATTTTATGTCAGCTTAGACTTTTGATTATGAGTACTGGAAGAGGGGAACGAAGTCGGTTCAGAACCTGTCGTAAATTCTACCTTTACATTTTATGTCAGCTTAGACTTTTCATTGTGAGTACGGGAAGAGGGGGACAAAGTCGGTTCAGAACCTTTCGTAAATTCACCTTTCTATTTTATGTTATCTAAGACTTTTCATTATGTCTACTGAAAGAGGGGGGACAAAGTCGGTTCAGAACCTTTCGTAAATTCTACCTTTCCATTTTATGTAAGCTTCAGACTTTTCATTATGAGTACGGGAAGTGGGGGACGAAGTCGGTTCAGAACTTTTCGTAAATTCTACTTTTCTATTTTGTAGCAGCTTAGACTTGTCATTATGAGTACTGGAAGAGGGGGACGAAGTCGGTTCAGAGCCTTTCGTAAAATTCTATCTTTCTATTTTATGTCAGCTTATACTTTTCATTATGAGTACTGGAAGAGGGGGACGAAGTCGGTTCAGAGCCTTTGGTAAATTCTACCTTTCTATTTTATTTCAGCTTAGACTTTTCATTATAAGTACTGGAGAGCGGGACGAAATTGGTTCTGAACTTTCGTAAATTTTACTTTTCTATTTTATGTCAGCTTAGACTTTTCATTATGACTAACGAAAGAGGGGACGAATTTGGTTCAGAACCTTTCGTAAATTCTGCTTTTCTATTTTATGTCAGCTTAGACTTTTCATTATGAGCAGGGGAGGAGGGGGACGAATTTGGTTCAGAACCTTTCGTAAATTCTACTTTTTCTATTTTATGTCAGCTTAGACTTTCATTTTGAGTAGGGAGGAGGGGGACGAATTTGGTTCAGAACCTTTCGTAAATTCTACTTTTCTATTTTATGTCAGCTTAGACTTTTGATTATGAGTACTGGAAGAGGGGGACGAAGTCGGTTCAGAGCCTTTGGTAAATTCTACCTTTCCATTTTATTTCAGCTTAGACTTTTCATTATAAGTACTGGAAGAGCGGGACGAAATTGGTTCTGAACCTTTCGTAAATTCTACCTTTACATTTTATGTCAGCTTAGACTTTTCATTATGAGTACGAAAGAAGGGGAACGAAGTCGGTTCAGAGCCTTTCGTAAATTTTTACTTTTCTATTTTATGTCAGCTTAGACTTTTCATTATGACTAACGAAAGAAGGGGACGAATTTGGTTCAGAACCTTTCGTAAATTATGCTTTTCTATTTTATGTCAGCTTAGACTTTTCATTATGAGTAGGGGAGGAGGGGGACGAATTTGGTTGAGAACCTTTCGTAAATTCTACTTTTCTATTTTATGTCAGCTTAGACTTTTCATTATGAGTACGGCAAAAGGGGGACAAAGTCGGTTCAGAACCTTTCGTAAATTCTACCTTTCTATTTTCTGTTATCTAAGACTTTTCATTATGTCTACTGAAAGAGGGGGGACAAAGTCGGTTCAGAACCTTTCGTAAATTCTACCTTTCTATGTTATGTTATCTAAAACTTTTCATTATGTCTCTACTGAAAGAGGGGGGACGAAGTCGGTTCAGAACCTTTCGTAAATTCTACCTTTACATTTTATGTCAGCTTAGACTTTTCATTATGAGTACGGGAAGAGGGGACGAATTTAGTTCAGAGCCTTTCGTAAATTCTACTTTTCTATTTTATGTTAGCTTAGACTTTCCATTATGAGTACGGGAAGTGGGGAACGAAGTCGGTTCAGAACCTTTCGTAAATTCTACCTTTCTATTTTATATCAGATTAGACTTTTATTATGAATACGGGAAGAGGGGGTCGAAGTCAGTTCAGAACCTTTCGTAAAATCGTAAATTTTTACTATGAATACGGGAAGAGGGGACGAAGTCGGTCCAGATTCGTAAATTCTAGCTTTCTATTTTAAATGTCAGCTTATACTTTTTACTATGAATACGGGAAGAGGGGGTCGAAGTCAGTTCAGAACCTTTCGTAAATTTTATGTCATTTTATGTCAGCTTAGACTTTTCATTATGAGTATGGGAAGAGGGGGCTTAGACTTTTCATTTGAGTACGGAAAGTGGGGGACGAAGTCGGTCCAGAACCTTTCGTAAATTATACCTTTTCTATTTTTTATGTCAGCTTAGACTTTTTACTATGATATATGGGAAGAGGGGGGTTGAAGTCGGTTCAGAACCTTTAGACTTTTCATTATGAGTACGGGAAGAGGGGGACGAATTTGGTTGAGAACCTTTCGTAACTCTACTTTTATATTTTATGTCAGCTTAGACTTTTCATTATGAGTACGGGAAGAGGGGGACGAATTTGGTTCAGAACCTTTCGTAAATTCTACTTTTCTGTTTTATTGTCAGCTTAGACTTTTCATTATGAGTACGGGAAGAGGGGGACGAAGTCAGTCCAGAACCTTTCGTAAATTATACCTTTCTATTTTATGTCAGCTTAGACTTTTTACTATGAATATGGGAAGAGGGGGGTTGAAGTCGGTTCAAAACCTTTAAACTTTTCATTATGAGTACGGGAAGAGGAAGACGAAGTCGGTTCAGAACCTTTCGTAAATTCTACCTTTACATTTTATGTCAGCTTAGACTTTTCATTATGAGTACGGGAAGAGGGGGACAAATTTAGTTCAGAGCCTTTCGTAAATTCTACTTTTCTATTTTATGTTAGCTTAGACTTTCCATTATGAGTACGGGAAGTGGGGAACGAAGTCGGTTCAGAACCTTTCGTAAATTCTACCTTTCTATTTTATATCAGATTAGACTTTTATTATGAATACGGGAAGAGGGGGTCGAAGTCAGTTCAGAACCTTTCGTAAAATCGTAAATTTTTTACTATGAATACGGAAGAGGGGGACGAAGTCGGTCCAGATTCGTAAATTCTAGCTTTCTATTTTATGTCAGCTTATACTTTTTACTATGAATACGGGAAGAGGGGGTCGAAGTCAGTTCAGAACCTTTCGTAAATTTTGTGTCATTTATGTCAGCTTAGACATTTCGTTATGAGTATGGGAAGAGGGGGCTTAGACTTTTCATTATGAGTACGGAAAGTGGGGGACGAAGTCGGTCCAGAACCTTTCCTAAATTATACCTTTCTATTTATGTCAGCTTAGACTTTTCATTATGAGTACATGAAGAGGGGGGGCGAAGTCGGTTCAGAATCTTTCGTAAATTCTACCTTTCTATTTTATGTTAGCTTAGACTTTTCATTATGAGTATGGGAAGAGGGGGCTTAGACTTTTCATTATGAGTACGGAAAGGGGGACGAAGTCGGTCCAGAACCTTTCGTAAATTATACCTTTCTATTTTATGTCAGCTTTGACTTTTTATACTATGAATACGGGAAGAGGGGAGGGGGGTTGAAGTCGGTTCAGAACCTTTAGACTTTTCATTATGAGTGAGGGAAGAGGCGGACGAATTTGTTGAGAACCTTTCGTAAATTCTACTTTTCTATTTTATGTCAGCTTAGACTTTTCATTATGAGTACGGAAGAGGGGGACGAATTTAGTTCAGAACCTTTCGTAAATTCTACTTTTCTGTTTTATGTCAGCTTGGACTTTTCATTATGAGTACGGGAAGAGAGGGGTCGAAGTCGGTTCAGAACCTTCACAAATTCTACCTTTCTATTTTAAGTCAGCTTAGACTTTCGATTATGAGTACGGTAAGAGGAAGACGAAGTCGGTTCAGAACATCTCGTAAACTCTACTTTTCTATTTTATGTCATCTTAGACTTTTCATTAAGAGTATTGGAAGAGGGAGACAAAGACGGTTCAGAACCTTTCGTAAATTCTACCTTTCCATATTATGTAAGCTTAGACTTTTCATTATGAGTACGGGAAAAGGGGGACGAAGACGGTTCAGAACCTTTCGTAAATAATACTATTCTATTTTATGTCAGCTTAGACTTTTCATTAAGAGTATTTGAAGAGGGAGACGAAGACGGTTCAGAACCTTTCGTAAATTCTACCTTTCCATATTATGTAAGCTTAGACTTTTCATTATGAGTACGGGAAGAGGGGACGAATTCGTTCAGAACCTTTCGTAAATTATACTATTCTATTTTATGTCAGCTTAGACTTTTTATTAAAAGTATTGGAAGAGGGAGACGAAGACGGTTCAGAACCTTTCGTAAATTCTACCTTTCCATATTATGTAAGCTTAGACTTTTCATCATGAGTACGGGAAGTGGGGGACGAAGTCGGTTCAGAACCTTTCGTAAATTCTACTTTTCTATTTTTGTGGCACCTTAGACTTGTCATTATAAGTACTGGAAGAGGGGGACGAAGTCGGTTCAGAGCCTTTCGTAAATTCTACCTCTATTTTCTGTCAGCTTAGACTTTTCATTATGAGCACTGGAAGAGCGGGACGAAGTCGGTTCAGAACCTTTCGTAAATTCTACCTTTACATTTTATATTAGCTTAGACTTTTCATTATGAGTACGGGAAGAGGGGGACGAAGTCGGTTCAGAACCTTTCGTAAATTCTACCTTTCTATTTTATGTTATCTAAGACTTTTTACTATGAATACGGGAAGAGGGGGTCGAAGTCGGTTCAAAACCTTTCGTAAATTCTACCTTTCTATTTTATGTCAGCTTAGACTTTTCATTATGAGTACGGGAAGGGGGACGAAGTCGGTTTAGAACATCTCGTAAATTCTACTTTTCTATTTTATGTCAGCTTAGACTTTACATTATGAGTACTGGAAGACGGGGACGAAGTCGGTTCAGAACCTTTCTTAAATTTTACCTTTCTATATTATGTCAGCTTAGACTTTTCATTATGAGTACTGGAAGAGCAGGACGAAGTCGGTTCAGAACCTTTCGTAAATTCTACCTTTCTATTTTATGTCAGCTTAGACTTTTCATTATGAGTACGGGAAGGGGGGAACGAAGTCGGTTCAGAACCTTTCGTAAATTCTACCTTTCTATTTTATATCAGATTAGACTTTTATTATGAATACGGGAAGAGGGGGTCGAAGTCAGTTCAGTAACCTTTCGTAAAATCGTAAATTTTTACTATGAATACGGGAAGAGGGGGACGAAGTCGGTCCAGATTCGTAAATTCTAGCTTTCTATTTTACGTCAGCTTATACTTTTTACTATGAATACGGGAAGAGGGGGTCGAAGTCAGTTCAGAACCTTTCGTAAATTTATGTCATTTTATGTCAGCTTAGACATTTCGTTATGAGTATGGGAAGAGGGGCTTAGACTTTTCATTATGAGTACGGAAAGTGGGGGACGAAGTCGGTCCAGAACCTTTCGTAAATTATACCTTTCTATTTTATGTCAGCTTAGACTTTTCATTATGAGTACATGAAGAGGGGGGCGAAGTCGGTTCAGAATCTTTCGTAAATTCTACTAACCTTTCCATTTTATGTTAGCTTAGACTTTTCATTATGAGTATGGGAAGAGGGGGCTTAGACTTTTCATTATGAGTACGGAAAGGGGGGACGAAGTCGGTCCAGAACCTTTCGTAAATTATACCTTTCTATTTTATGTCAGCTTTGACTTTTTACTATGAATACGGGAAGAGGGGGGGGGGTTGAAGTCGGTTCAGAACCTTTAGGTCAACTTTTCATTATGAGTGAGGGAAGAGGCGGACGAATTTGGTTGAGAACCTTTCGTAAATTCTACTTTTTTCTATTTTATGTCAGCTTAGACTTTTCATTATGAGTACGGGAAGAGGGGGACGAATTTGGTTCAGAACCTTTCGTAAATTCAACTTTTCTGTTTTATGTCAGCTTGGACTTTTCATTATGAGTACGGGAAGAGGGGGTCGAAGTCGGTTCAGAACCTTTCGCAAATTCTACCTTTCTATTTTAAGTCAGCTTAGACTTTCGATTATGAGTACGGTAAGAGGAAGACGAAGTCGGTTCAGAACATCTCGTAAACTCTACTTTTCTATTTTATGTCAGCTTAGACTTTTCATTAAGAGTATTGGAAGAGGGAGACAAAGACGGTTCAGAACCTTTCGTAAATTCTACCTTTCCATATTATGTAAGCTTAGACTTTTCATTATGAGTACGGGAAAAGGGGACGAAGTCGGTTCAGAACCTTTCGTAAATAATACTATTCTATTTTATGTCAGCTTAGACTTTTCATTAAGAGTATTTGAAGAGGGAGACGAAGACGGTTCAGAACCTTTCGTAATTCTACCTTTCCATATTATGTAAGCTTAGACTTTTCATTATGAGTACGGGAAGAGGGGGACGAATTCGGTTCAGAACCTTTCGTAAATTATACTATTCTATTTTATGTCAGCTTAGACTTTTTATTAAAAGTATTGGAAGAGGGAAGACGAAGACGGTTCAGAACCTTTCGTAAATTCTACCTTTCCATATTATGTAAGCTTAGACTTTTCATCATGAGTACGGGAAGTGGGGGACGAAGTCGGTTCAGAACCTTTCGTAAATTCTACTTTTCTATTTTATGGCACCTTAGACTTGTCATTATAAGTACTGGAAGAGGGGGACGAAGTCGGTTCAGAGCCTTTCGTAAATTCTACCTCTATTTTCTGTCAGCTTAGACTTTTCATTATGAGCACTGGAAGAGCGGGACGAAGTCGGTTCAGAACCTTTCGTAAATTCTACCTTTACATTTTATATTAGCTTAGACTTTTCATTATGAGTACGGGAAGAGGGGGACAAAGTCGGTTCAGAACCTTTCGTAAATTCTACCTTTCTATTTTATGTTATCTAAGACTTTTTACTATGAATACGGAAGAGGGGGTCGAAGTCGGTTCAAAACCTTTCGTAAATTCTACCTTTCTATTTTATGTCAGCTTAGACTTTTCATTATGAGTACGGAAGGGGGGGGACGAAGTCGGTTTAGAACATCTCGTAAATTCTACTTTTCTATTTTATGTCAGCTTAGACTTTACATTATGAGTACTGGAAGACGGGACGAAGTCGGTTCAGAACCTTTCTTAAATTTTACCTTTCTATATTATGTCAGCTTAGACTTTTCATTATGAGTACTGGAAGAGCAGGACGAAGTCGGTTCAGAACCTTTCGTAAATTCTACTTTTCTATTTTATGTCAGCTTAGACTTTTCATTATGAGTACGGGAAGGGGGGAACGAAGTCGGTTCAGAACCTTTCGTAAATTCTACCTTTTCTATTTTATATCAGATTAGGCTTTTATTATGAATACGGGAAGAGGGGGTCGAAGTCCAGTTCAGAACCTTTCGTAAAATCGTAAATTTTTTCACTATGAATAAGGGAAGAGGGGGACGAAGTCGGTCCAGATTCGTAAATTCTAGCTTTCTATTTTATGTCAGCTTATACTTTTTACTATGAATACGGGAAGAGCGGGTCGAAGTCAGTTCAGAACCTTTCGTAAATTTTATGTCATTTTATGTCAGCTTAGACATTTCGTTATGAGTATGGGAAGAGGGGGCTTAGACTTTTCATTATGAGTACGGAAAGTGGGGGGGACGAAGTCGGTCCAGAACCTTTCGTAAATTATACCTTTCTATTTTATGTCAGCTTAGACTTTTCATTATGAGTACATGAAGAGGGGGGCGAAGTCGGTTCAGAATCTTTCGTAAATTCTACCTTTCTATTTTATGTTAGCTTAGACTTTTTTCATTATGAGTATGGGAAGAGGGGGCTTAGACTTTTCATTGATGATTATGAGTACGGAAAGGGGGGACGAAGTCGGTCCAGAACCTTTCGTAAATTATACCTTTCTATTTTATGTCAGCTTTGACTTTTTACTATGAATACGGGAAGAGGGGGGGGGGGTTGAAGTCGGTTCAGAACCTTTAGACTTTTCATTATGAGTGAGGGAAGAGGCGGACGAATTTGGTTGAGAACCTTTCGTAAATTCTACTTTTCTATTTTATGTCAGCTTAGACTTTTCATTATGAGTACGGGAAGAGGGGGACGAATTTGGTTCAGAACCTTTCGTAAATTCTACTTTTCTGTTTTATGTCAGCTTGGACTTTTCATTATGAGTACGGGAAGAGGGGGTCGAAGTCGGTTCAGAACCTTTCGCAAATTCTACCTTTCTATTTTAAGTCAGCTTAGAAACTTTCGATTATGAGTACGGTAAGAGGGAAGACGAAGTCGGTTCAGAACATCTCGTAAACTCTACTTTTCTATTTTATGTCAGCTTAGACTTTTCATTAAGAGTATTGGAAGAAGAGGGAGACAAAGACGGTTCAGAACCTTTCGTAAATTCTACCTTTCATATTATGTAAGCTTAGACTTTTCATTATGAGTACGGGAAAAGGGGGGACGAAGTCGGTTCAGAACCTTTCGTAAATAATTACTATTCTATTTTATGTCAGCTTAGACTTTTCATTAAGAGTATTTGAAGAGGGAGACGAAGACGGTTCAGAACCTTTCGTAAATTCTACCTTTCCATATTATGTAAGCTTAGACTTTTCATTATGAGTACGGGAAGAGGGGGACGAATTCGGTTCAGAACCTTTCGTAAATTATACTATTCTATTTTATGTCAGCTTAGACTTTTTATTAAAAGTATGATGGGAAGAGGGAGACGAAGACGGTTCAGAACCTTTCGTAAATTCTACTTTTCTATTTTATGGCACCTTAGGACTTGTCATTATAAGTACTGGAAGAGGGGGACGAAGTCGGTTCAGAGCCTTTCGTAAATTCTACCTTTCATTTTCTGTCAGCTTAGACTTTTCATTATGAGCACTGGAAAGAGCGGGACGAAGTCGGTTCAGAACCTTTCGTAAATTCTACCTTTACATTTTATATTAGCTTAGACTTTTCATTATGAGTACGGGAAGAGGGGGACGAAGTCGGTTCAGAACCTTTCGTAAATTCTATCTACCTTTCTATTTTATGTTATCTAAGACTTTTTTACTATGAATACGGGAAGAGGGGGTCGAAGTCGGTTCAAAACCTTTCGTAAATTCTACCTTTCTATTTTATGTCAGCTTAGACTTTTCATTATGAGTACGGGAAAGGAAGGGGGGACGAAGTCGGTTTAGAACATCTCGTAAATTATACTTTTTCTATTTTATGTCAGCTTAGACTTTACATTATGAGTACTGGAAGACGGGGACGAAGTCGGTTCAGAACCTTTCTTAAATTTTACCTTTCTATATTATGTCAGCTTAGACTTTTCATTATGAGTACTGGAAGAGCAGGGGGACGAAGTCGGTTCAGAACCTTTCGTAAATTCTACCTTTCTATTTTTATGTCAGCTTAGACTTTTCATTATGAGTACGGGAAGGGGGGACGAAGTCGGTTTAGAACATCTCGTAAATTCTACTTTTCTATTTTATGTCAGCTTAGACTTTACATTATGAGTACTGGAAGATGGGGAACGAAGTCGGTTCAGAACCTTTCTAAATTTTACCTTTCTATATTATGTCAGCTTAGACTTTTCATTACGAGTACTGGAAAAGGGGGAGTTACGTGGAAAAGAGGGGGATGCAGTCGGTTCAGAACCTTTCGTTAATTCTACCTTTCTATTTTATGTCAGATTATATTTTATTATGAATACGGGAAGAGGGGGGTCGAAGTCGGTGCAGAACCTTTCGTGAAATCGTAAATTTTTTACTATGAATATGGGAAGAGGCGGACGAAGTCGGTCCAGATTCGTAAATTCTACCTTTCTATTTTATGTCAGCTTAGACTTTTTACTATGAATACGGGAAGAGGGGGGTCGAAGTCGGTTCAGAACCTTTCGTAAATTCTACCTTTCTATCTTATGTCAGCTTAGACTTTTCATTATGAGTACGGGAAGAGGGGGACGAATTTGGTTGAGAAACTTTCGTAAATTCTACTTTTCTATTTTATGTCAGCTTAGACTTTTCATTATGAGTACTGGAAGAAAGGGACAAATTCGGTTCAGAACCTTTAGACTTTTCATTATGAGTACGGGAAGAAGGGGAGGAATCTGATTGAGAACCTTTCGTAAATTCTACTTTTCTGTTTTATGTCAGATTAGACTTTTTAATTATGAGTACTAGAAGAGAGGGACAAAGTCGGTTCAGAACCTTTCCTAAATTCTACCTTTCTATTTTATGTCAGCTTAGACTTTTTATTATGAGTACTGGAAAAGGGGGATGCAGTCGGTTCAGAACCTTTCATAAATTCTACCTTTCTATTTTATGTCAGCTTAGACTTTTCATTATGAGTACGGGAAGGGGGGACGAAGTCGGTTTAGAACATCTCGTAAATTCTACTTTTCTATTTTATGTCAGCTTAGACTTTACATTATGAGTACTGGAAGACGGGGACGAAGTCGTTCAGAACCTTTCTTAAATTTTACCTTTCTATATTATGTCAGCTTAGACTTTTCATTATGAGTACTGGAAGAGCAGGACGAAGTCGGTTCAGAACCTTTCGTAAATTCTACCTTTCCATTTTATGTCAGCTTAGACATTTCATTATGATTACGGGAAGGGGGGGACGAATTTGGTTCAGAACCTTTCGTAAATTCTACTTTTCTATTTTATGTCTGCTAATACTTTTCATTATGAGTACGGGAAGTGGGGGATGATGTCGGTTCAGAAACTTTAGTAAATACTACTTTTCTATTTTATGTCAGCTTAGACTTTTCATTATGACTACTGTAAGAGGAGGACGAATTTGGTTCAGAACCTTTCGTAATTTCTACTTTTCTATTTTATGTCAGCTTATACTTTTCATTATGAGTACTGCAAGAGGGGGACGAATTTGGTTCAGAACCTTTCGTAAATTCTACTTTTCTATTTTATGTCAGCTTATACTTTTCATTGTGAGTACTGTAAGAGGGGGACGAATTTGTTTCAGAACCTTTCGTAAATACTACTTTTCTATTTTGTGTCAGCTTAGACTTTTCATTATGATTACGGGAAGAGGGGACGAATTTGGTTCAGAACCTTTCGTAAATTCTACTTTTTCTATTTTATGCCAGCTTATACTTTTCATTATGAGTAGGGGAAGTGGGGGATGAAGTTGGTTCAGAACCTTTCGTAAATTCTACCTTTCCATTTTATGTCAGCTTAGAGTTTTCATTATGATTACGGGAAGAGGGGGACGAATTTGGTTCAGAACCTTTCGTAAATTGTACTTTTCTATTTAATGTCAGCTTATACTTTTCATTAATAGTACGGGAAGTGGGGGACGAAGTCAGATCAATCAATCAATCAATCAATCAATCAATCAATTTATTAAATACTAAAAAAAAAAAATACAATTACAAACTTAAAATTTATATACGCCCAAGAAGCTAAGCTTAGTAAAGGGCCAACAAAACAAATAAGACACTATTATAAAGCACATAAAAAAAAAAAAAAAAATAAATAAATTGGATAAGAGACATTTATGAAAATAGGAGAATTAATAGGAGAAAATAGGAGAATTATTTGAAATATATGGAATGAAAAAAAAAGACATATAATGTGGATGGAATGCAAAAAAAAAGAAGAAGAAAGGGGGAAAATACTATACTGGAAATACCCAGCGAGAAAGTGCCTTTGCAGAAAGAGATAGAGGGACATCAGGAGGGATGGAGTTCCATAGTAAAATAGATTGATAAACAGGAGACCTCTGACCTGCTGTCGATGATCGCTTAGGTAAAATGAACCTGCGATAAGAGCTACGTAAAAAGAAGAGTACCTACCTGAGCCTGACAGAAAGAAAAACTGCTGCAGAGATGGTGGAAGTGTACCTAGAAAAGCAGAATGTGCTAAATAAAGGTAACTTTTACCCACAATACGATCCAGCGGAGCTATTCCAGTATCATTATAAAGATCAGAGGAAGGGTAAAACGAGGTAGAAGAAAAGTAGCCTTCACTGCCCTATTTTGGGCTCTTTGAAGTGAGCAGAGAAGAGATTTATTAGTACTACCCCAGACAGAACAGCAATAAGAAAGGTAAGGAAAAATAAAAGCATAATAAAGAGAAAGCATAACATCTGGGGGAAGAAATGAGTTAACCCTGTATAACATTGAAAGATTGGCGGAGGACAAGGGAACGGGTATGAGTTATATGGGGTTTAAAAGAAAGAAAACAGTCAAGATACACACCAAGAAATTTCACTATAGTAGCTTGCGGTATAATATCATTCCCATAAGTCAGGATGGTTGGTTCCCTTGCGTCTCTGATACGATAAGGGGTTCTAAAGTGTACAATGGCACTTTTTTTTGGCTGTTGAGAGTCATACCATTTGACCAGCACCATCTTTTACTTTATCAAGAAGACCTTGAGCTAGGGAAATGGCAGATGGCAGGTCCACTGCAGCAATGAAAAAGTTACTGTCATCAGCAAAAAGTATAGGGTGCACAAGGGGATGAAGACCATCAACAAGATCATTAATATAAATTAAAAACAAAAGTGGTCCAAGCACAGAGCCCTGTGGGACACCTTTCACAATAGGCAAGGAAAGAGGAAGAAGTACCATTAACCGAAACCTACTGAGATCTCCCTGAGAGGTAAGACCTAAACCATTCAAGTGGGACTCCATGCACTCCAAATGAAGATAATTTAGACAAAAGAACAGAGTGAACGACCATATCAAATGCCTTTGAAAAGTCAAGAAATAGACCCCAAAACACACAAGCCCTTGTCAAGATTAACACGCACAAACTCTGTTGCATCTGAAAGTGCATGCAAGGTAGAGAAACTGGGACGAAAGCCATACTGATGGTTAGTTATGAGAGAATTACCTGCAGTCGTATTAGTACTAAATACAAATGAAGAGAGTCTACAATACACTACTTTTTCAAGCAACCTTAGAAATTACAGGAAGGAGAGAAATAGGTCTATAGTTTGAAATTAGAGATGAATCACCTTTTTTAAACAAAGGTACAACATTAGCAACCTTAAATAAATGAGGAAAAACACCAGAAGAAAGAGAGAGGTTAGTTATGTGTGAGATGGGGTTAGAAACAAACTGACCAATTTTTTAAGAACATTACAGCTCAAACCAAAACCATCAACTGAACGGCTACTTGAAAGCTGAGAAATAATGTTAGAAATTTCGGTATCACTGCATGGAAAAAGGAAAATGACTTTTCTGCTAAGGGAAAACTACTTACTCTGCTGTAGGGTGGATTAGGAACTGAAGGAAGTGAGGTGAAATACGAATTGAAGGCGCTTGCTGAAGAATTTTGTCCACGAAAGATCCATCAGCTTTCCTGTAGCGACAAGGGGGGACTGTTTGAGTTTTCTTGCGGGAAAGAGCTTCATTAACTACAGTCCAAACCTTTCGCAAATTCCCCTTACACTCATCAATTCGACGCGAAAAACATAGCTTTTTGGCTGCACGTACTGAAGAAGTAAGCACATTTTTATAAAGTTTATACTTCAACAGATCATCCTGTGTCTTACTTTCACATGCAGCTTGAACAGAGACGCCTTCATATGTGTAGCATTGATCAGACCTCTAGACATCCATGGACATTTAGGTATGGAATTCCTTGGCCTCTTTCTAAGAGGAAAATGCTTATCCAACAGAGCTCCCATACGACACAAAAATAAATTCGTTGCACAATCAACATCATTAGCTTCAAGAACACTAGACCAATCATTATTCTGTAGACTATGTATTAAATTAGAAATTTCTTTATCTGTGGAAGTTCTAAAAGAAGACTCACCCTGCTCATCCACAGCAATCTCAGTTTGAGGCACAAAAAGTGAAACATAATAGGGAAGTGATCAGAAAAGATCAGTGAAAACAAGACCAGAAGTAAACTTCAAATTAGAAGAATGAGAAATGAAAATATTGTCTATTAAAGTGGCAGAATTTCTAGTAGGTCAACACGAGAAGGAAAAAAAATTGAAGGAAGTAGACCAGCAGAAGAAAGCACATCAAAGAGATGATCACATTCATCACTTGATCCAATATTTAACATTTTACAATTAAAATCTCCCAAAACACAAATACGTTTTTTAGAGAAAGACCCCACACAAGAAAGTTGATCAAGCAAATCACAGAACAAATGTGTTGGAAAAGGAGGGGCTTATAAAACAAACAAACAGTGTCACATGCAAACTGGCTTTTCAGATCAATAACAAGAGAATAAACTGTCCTACTATTTGACACTACTGATGTAAACAAGGATTCAAGGTCAGACCTTCTTCTAAACTCAATATCAGACTTTATAAATAAAGAAATACCTCCTGAGCTTTGTTACCATTCTGGGGATATGGACAGCAACATAACCATGCATATCATAGGCTGTAAAATTTTCACCATCAGATAACCATGTTTCTGTTAAACCAATTACATCAAAAGGGCAAGAATTATCAGACCACAAATACGATTTCAGACTATCCCACTTATCTCTTATCCCACGCACATTCAAACAAAATACATTAAAGCTACTATTTAAAGACAGTGAGGGTATAATTTTATCACAATAATCAATGGTTGTGTGATAATTACAGCTAGAATTAACCATAGATTCAAGGAGAGGGTCAAGCGTGTGAGTCTCTTGTTTACCAGCCCTAATTGGTTGATCAAAAATAACTGAATTAAGAATAGAAGAATTCAAAAGAAAAGAGAAATCACCCATAATTATCACAAATAATAAATATACACATAGAAATATAAGTGGGATGGCACAAATTATCCAAAGTATTGGACCAAAGTATAATGTGACACCAGTTGCTATTACATGAGCTGCAAGTGTGCTGGACTGACAAAAAAATAATAGAAGTTAGGCTACATGAAGGTGAGAGGATCACAAAAAAGCATAATGAGATATCAGTAAAATGAAAGTAGAATCAAAGTATTGGCCCAATTTATAATGTGGGACCAGAAAATTATGTAAGCTGTAACTGACATGAGAAAGAAAAAAAAAAAAAAATAAATAAATAAATAATAACAAAAAATATAATAGTAGTCAGCCTACCTGAAGGTGATAGGATCACAGACAAATATAAATGAATATCAATGGAATGACACATATTATTCCAAATATTAGCCCAAAGTATACTATGGGTAGTAAAAAATTATGAGAGCTGCATATATACTGACATGACAAAAATTTGATAGAATTCAGGGTACACAAGGGTGATAGCATCAAAAAATAAGATAAAGAAATATCAATGAGATGGCATATATTATTCAAAATATTGACCAAAAATATAATATGGGACCAGTCAAAATTATGCAAGTTGCATGTGTGCTGACATGAAAAAAATATGATAGAATTCAGGTTACAGGAATGTGATAGGATCACTAACCCAGATAAGGAAATAATAGTGGCATGGCACATATTCATCAAAATATTGGCCCGAAGTATAATGTGGAACCAGTCAAGATTATATGAGCTGCAATTATGCTGAAATGACAAAAATATGAAAGAAATCAGCCTGCATAAAGGTGATAGGATCACAAACAAACATAAAAAAATAAATAAATAAATAAATAACAGTGGGATAACATATATGATTCATAATATTTGCCCAAAATGCAATATAGGACCAGTGAAAATTATATGAGCTGCAAATGTGCTGACATGACAAAAACATTATAGAAGCCAAGCTACATGATGGTGAAAGGATCATAAACAAACATAAAGAAAAATCAGTGGGAAGGCACATATATTATTATAAGTATTAGCACAAACTATAATGTGTGACCAGTTGATATTATGGGGGTTACAAGTATAATGACACAACAAGAATATAAATGTAAATCAGACAACATGAAGGTGACAGAATCACAAACAAACATAAAGAAATATAGTGGGAAGGGACATATCATCCAAACTATTGGCACAAAGTGTAATATGGTACCAGTCTAAATTATGTGAGGACAGTAAAGAATAATAGAGGAATATTTTAAGAACAGCAAGTAAATCCCTACAGAAACAATGCAATATATTATAAGAAAATAAATCTAAATCCATCACTTTAATTTATCTGCATTTGCAGCACATAAATCAATTTCACTCTGATTATTAAACTTAACCACTCTTCCAGATTGGTTTTTTATACAGGATATCACCTTTACTGGACCAAACATTACGTAAGCCAAGCTTTGACTTGGCATATGAAAGAAGTTGTAAGCGTGGTTTTGTAAGTGTCTCAGAAAATAGAATCCCTGATCCTTTCAAATCCTTCTTTTGTCTGAGAAGCAGTTGACGAACTCGTAAGTTGCAAAATTCAACAACTATGGGTCTGGGTTTTGCAGATGGTTTGCCAATTCTTTTGGCTGATACAACATCAGACTGAATAATTGTATGCCAGGAAATTTCCCAGCACATAGTGACAGGAATTGACTTTCAGTGTTTTCAATGGAGGTCTCCTCTTTCACCCCAAAGACAATAATTTGGTTGCTCAAAGCCAGCTGTTCAAACGGTCATTTAATCTTGCCAGGTTGGACTGGATAGGCTGGAAAGAGTTTTTAAGGTCTATCATGGATGACTCTAAAGTAGCCAATGAAGATTCAACAGAAAATATGCGTCTGTTACCTTTTGTAAATTCTACCTTTCTATTTGATATTATCTTAGACTTTTCATTATCAGAAGTAAGTACTCATAATGAAAAGTCTAAGATAACATAAAAAAAAAGGTAGAATTTACGAAAGGTTCTGAACGAAATTCGTCCCCCTCTTCCCGTAGGCTACTCATAATCAAAAGTCTAAGCTAACATAGAATAGAAAAGTGGAATTTACGAAAGGTTCTGAACCGACTGCATCCCCCTCTTCCAGTAGTTGAAATGAAAAGTCTAAGCTGACATTAAATAAAAAGGTAGAATTTACGAAAGGTTCTTAACCGACTTTGTCCCTCTCTTCCAGTACTCATAATGAAAAGTCTAAGCTGACATAAAATAATGAAAAGTCTAAGATAATATCAAATAGAAAGGTAGAATTTACAAAAGGTTCTGATCTGACTTCGTCCCCCACTTCCCGTACTCATAATGAAAAGTCTAAGCTGACATAAAATGTAAAGGTAGAATTTACGAATGGTTTTGAACCGACTTCGTCCCTCTCTTCCAGTACTCATAATGAAAAGTCTAAGCTGACATAAAATAGAGAAAGGTAGAATTTACGAAAAGGCTCTGAGCCGACTTCGTCCCCTTCTTCCAGTACTCATAATGAAAAGTCTAAGCTGCCATAAAACAGAAAAGTAGAATTTACGAAAGGTTCTCAACCAAATTCTTCCCCCTCTTCCCGTAATCATAACGAAAAGTTTAAGCTGACATAAAATGGAAAGGTAGAATTTACGAAAGGTTCTGAACCAACTTCATCCCCCACTTCCCCTAAAACACGAAGAATGAATACAAAGAAAGGATAAAGATGTAGCTTCAGATTAATTCACTCTCACTTACAAAAAAAAAGAAAAGAAAAGGTGTATGTGACATATTGTTATCGGGAAAATTAATCAGTAGCGACGGTAGTCATTTTAGTTTCTAGCAAGACAATGAGAAAACACAAAAGATTCCCTTCTTTTCACTTTACTATCTACTTTAAAACAAACCTTTGACTAGTTCTGGTTTATGAAGTTTTTTAACTTTTTCCAGGAATGCATCATACAATTTCTTTGAGTCTTCCGTTGGCATGGCCTGGCGAAAGTCTGGCTTATTCCCTTTCCATGTATGATTCAAAGTAAACTGACTTATACAAAGAAGCTCCAGTGAAAGATCTTTGACTGACTTCATCCACCTTTTTTCATCTTCATCATCGAAAAGTCTAATTGACAAAACTTTCTGTGCCCTACAAGAATGGGTCAGTGGTATAGTATAAAATTCACAGTGTATCATGCTTCACACTAATTACAATGCATAGCTAGTCACACAGAAACTTGTTTCTGAGTTTAATATTAACTTTTCATAGTCAAAATTGCTGCCTCTTTCTTATCAAATAGATCAAAAGTAGTAAAGTACCAGAATTATTATGCAAACCCCTTCTGTTTTGGCTTTTCTCTTTCTACAATTAGCCATGTCTTGATGCAACCTACTGCAAAATACTTGATAACTTCAATTCAAAATCAACGGATTTACAAAGAAGTACTCCGAATACTTCTTGGAAGGAGAGAAATAGCCCAAAATTTTCTAAATCTACGATAATACCAAATTGTATCCTTAAATCTTCGCCTTTTTTTTAATTCTATCCCTTGAAAAATTTTCGCACCCTGTTTGAAATTACTTGGTGTCACAGTTCTTTTAATTCAAAGTGGGAAGTGGGATCAGTAACATTTTCCGCAAAGCTGATGCGTCTATCCCATTGCTTAAGCTCCTAAATAAATTTTGTATCCCTCCTTTCCATTCTTTAAAGATTTGTACCTTTTTTGTCCACCCACATCTTGAATATACTTGTCCGGTTTGGAACCCTAGTATTTCACGAGAAGAGTTAGATAAAATGAATTTTGTCGACCTCCGTAAAAAAAAAAAAAAAAAAATGCAACACAAAACCATCATACGAAAAATCTCTCACCTAAAGATATTCCATAACCCCGGGCCGTCTTTCAGCCTGTTCCTATCTCGTCCCCCATTTACAGCCTAACTTAAAGATACGAGAAATTTCTGTCCCTTATATTACCGAAAAATTAACAAAATATTCAACTAATTCATTGCTTGTTATTTGTTTGCTTTTCTACTCCTTTCTATGCTTTTAATGACCCTTTTTACTTTACTAATTTGATTTGCTTTAAGGCAATTTTTAGGCACGTTTGTGTATATAAATGTTTTTTTTTTTATTGATGTATTTGTTGTTTTTGACAATTTTGATAAAATGACGGTGCATTCTTTTGAGTTATATGGGTATGATTTTTTTAAGTCTTTTTTTTACGTTATTCTGTTTTTGTTTTGATTCCAAAATACGAATGCGGCGGCCCAACCAGGGTCCATAAAAAACCATGTTTTCAGAACCAGGACAGAAAAAGGCCTTTGAATATTGAAAAAAAAAAAAACTGATGAATATTTTTCTGTTGAGTAGTCTTACGTGTTGAATTGGCAAGTTAGCTTAGACGATAACGTCCACCTGAGTTACAGACATTCTAAATTGACATCTAACAATGAATAGACATCTAAATTGTTAAGACAATACAACTACGTTAGATGATCACTATGCAAGAACACTTAAACCGAGGATGAACGAGATTAGAGAACCTGCAACAAAGTCAAAAACAGAAGTAGGACAAACAAAGGTAAAAACGATTATTCTTAAGTCTGAAAGTATAAAATGAAATAGCCATACATACATTCGTGCATTTAAATGCCTGTGGTTATACATCACTAGCGTTATGCAAAAACCGTCTAAGTCACATTTTCCAAATTTTACAGGAGAGCGATTTTTCTGGTTGAAACCGTCTCCTGAATCCGATTAGAAACGAAAACTGCGGGGGAAAAATGATATATGCAAAAAAAAACATCGAGAAATTGAAATTTGCCATTAGATTTTGCTAAAATGCAGTATATTTTGAGATAATCGACTTAATCGGTTTTTGCAAATTGAATTTTCTCAAAATCATTCAAAAAACAAATTGCAAATTCAAGCTAAGTCAACATCGTTTATGTAAGAAATGGTAAAAAAAAAATGTTAAACATGAGAACATTAGCACATTCTTCTTCATTTTCATTTTCGAGGTACTCCACCGCTGTATTGTCATAAAGCAAATTTTTGTAGAAGGCATGATATTCCTCAGGCACAAACGGCAGAAGTGACATCAAGTCGTCGTATTTCGCTTTGGAAATCGTTTTCCCATTGGGATACTTTGTCTTCATACCTGCAAATGAGATTTTCTGGGATCCTCTCTTTCTAAAATTCATTATTCTGAACGGTGCATCTTCATCTAGACAAGTTTTAAACTTGACGATGCCAAATTCTTTTTCGTACCTCAACCAACGGACAGCTAACCAGGAGAATGGCTGATTTTCGGTGTCCACTGTCCTTTTGACAAATCTTTTCCTGAAAAATTCGTTAAAATCAAACGTTTCTGACTTCGGCATCTCAGTGGCGGTCTTGTGATTTCTTCCCTCTTCCCCTTGCAAGACGTACTAACTTCGTCCAGTCAGCTGGAACTCGGATTTCAAAGTCTGTATACTTTTTTGGCCTTCTGAATCCTGGCATGATCGCTGTCGCGATCTTTTGTAGAAAGCTATTTTAGTCTGTACAAAGGGCGTAGGCAGACACTGCTGAAAATCAAAAAACCCACAAGGGAGTGGAATGGTCGTTCTTTACAACCTCTTTGTCTTTCTGTTTAGACTCGTGCGCCGATCTATAGGCTGTCTCATGGGCCTCAAGCTGAGCTTGTAAGACTTTTGGAATCTTCAGGAACAGCACAATTAAGCTGTTGCTTAAGCTTCTCACACGTTTCCACAAACGTCCCTGACAGGAGGTTTATATCCAAGATTGTATTCTTGATAGAAAACTTTCTTGTACATTGCAACCGATTTTGCTGGCAACGCCTTTTCTGCAGCAAAATTTTTGTAAAGATCGTACATCTTCTGAAGGCTAAGATTAGAAGAAAGATATTTCCTGGAAGTTTGTGACCTTCCATAGTGGGATTTATAAGCAGGAAATGATTCAATGTGCTGCTTTATGAGCTCAATGTCAGCCGGGACTGATCTGTTGAAAGCTTGGCCTCTCTCAGGAGTGCTAATAATAGAGAACTTCCCATGTTTTCCTTCAACAGTTGCAAGCTCTGCTTTGGCTAGAGCAAAGACAGACGTAAAAACAGGACTTGCCTATTTTAACCTTCTCCGATTGAAGAGTCACATAATAGCACCAGGCATAGCGCTCCTTGTTACTATCATCTTTTCTCTTCCTTGTTCGTTTCGGTCGAGTTCTGTTCATGCAGTTGAGAAGAAATTGCTGCTGCTGTTTTTTTTTCACCTATAGCCCATTACGATTCAAACAGACTGGCTTTCGTTTCACTACCAAGTTTTTTCTGCTTCATTAAGCAGGGTGAACAATACTTTTGGCACTCACATATTCTTCGCCTTTGTATTTTCTTTCAGTCCGTTCTCTCCGTGTCATGTACTTCGCACTTCGGCCACACTTTCGTCCGGAATGTGCTTCTTCCGCAGTAACTTCACTGTCTTGGTCAGGCAAAGAATCTGTCACGGGTTTTGAACAACATTCCCTGACCCACGGGATGGCACATTCTGTTCTTGTTGGCTTGTATTATTATTAATTTTACTAGGACTCTCTTCTGTTTGTAAAACACTAACTGACTGGGTTGTCTCGCCATCATAGTCCACTTCCTCAGCTGGCTGAAGGCTTTTGTATACCTTTGGAGGATTAAGAACAAGAGCAACGGAGTCTTTTTCGTCGCTGCTACTACTGGAAGGAACAAACTCAGAAATCATCGATTCTGCAGAAGAAAGATCCTCCTCTGGGTCACTATCTGTCAAAATTTCGTCAATTGTATTTAGATCAGAAGGTTTCGAAAGATCAAGTTTTCGCCTGGTTCTGCGATCCTATTGCCTGGAAAAAAGGTAGTGTTGAAAACTAGTTTAAAGCCATTTAAGAGTATCAAGCATCTTTCAGTTCTGTCACAACACTCTCTTAACCAAATGAACTTAAATGTACACTTTTACATCCGTGGATCAGTTCTCCAATTTGGCCAATGAGCCCACAAAGACTTAAATAAATATAAAACTAGCTTTTTCTCCTGTTGTTGTAGCGATAATACGATATTTTTTGGTTTTCTATTTGGGTGGATAATGTGAATTGGGGATACATTGCCCGGCAAAAGACAAAACATATGTATTTGTAGCTACAATTCTGGTTTTATTAATTCTAAAAACATTTGCAGCAGAGGTTATTAACTTTGAGGATTCATTTATAGTGAGAGTGACCTTCTGAGTAATTGGTGGTGAATAGCCTGTTTAGCAAGACTATCAGCAATTTTGTTACCCTTAATCAATATGTGAGAAGGAACCCAAATCCTTTTCACTTGAAAAGCCTGGGAAGCCATGATTTTTTTTAATCTTTTTATGTAGATGAACAATAATTGGAATTAAACATTTCCCTGCCTCTTTTTGAGATCAGAAAGAACACTTTTAGAGTCACAGAAGATAACAAAGAAACCTATCCAGCTTCCAGCATAGCATCCAGAGCTTTCTGGACAGCAAGGCATTCCGCATGGAAAATCGAGGATCCATCTGAAACTCTAATCCCAATTGATGAACCATTCCATTCAGAAAAAAATACCTATGGAAGCCCTTCCATCATTGGAAAATGATCGATTAGTAAAAATCTTTTTCCAACTGTAAAATTCTGCCATTTTAGCTAATGTTAGTTGATGAAGGATTTGAGTGTTCATCTTAGTCTTAGGACAATCAATGCCAGGGATATTAGTGCCTATGACATTATCAATACTATTGGGAGGGTTGGAGGAGGTCTGAGTCTTGCAACAAAATATTAGATTTTCAGGAACACCAATACTATCCAGTAAGGAGCTCAACTTGACAATGGCTGGACTACTATATGTCTTTTCCAATTTTCACATGAGAATGATAAATTTGCAGAACACTCCTTGAAAAACGGGGGTTATGATTGTTCTTTACTTTCATAAAGTAATTAGAGGATAATTTCAAGAACCTTTCTTCTAAGAGAAGGGATATTCACCTTCTTGTACAGTGCTGCAGTGGGTGTACTTTTAAGAGCACCAGTGATAAGTCTCAGACTCTAATGTACTAATTATTGTATTTTAGAAAGTACTCTTTTGAAGCTGAGAAGTACACAGGAAGACAGTATTCAATCTTTCCATATATTATGGAAATGAGTAGTTTTTGAAGCCCATCTCGGCTGGCACCCCACTTTTGCCCTGCAACAGCACGCATAAAATTCAGCCGTTTTCAAGTGCATTAGTCAGATAAGAAATCTGAACATTCCAATTTAACTTATTATCGAGCCAAACTCCAAGTAACTTCACATTCCTGTCAAAGTGAATGAACTGATTATACAAAGTCAAACTGGTTGAGGGACAACCTTGCCTATGGTCACTTTTCCTATACAAAATTGTGCCAGTAAATTTTGGGATAGAAAAAATTAGACTTTTTTGGATTAAGCCATATTGACAGTTTATCAATAGCTCCTGAAGCTTGGGTTTGTAAGTTTCAGGACAAGTGCCCTCGGTCCAAATGGCTAAGTCATCTGCGTACAAGACAAATTTTACTGGGGTATATAATCAAAAAAGACAAGCCCCTCAGGCATGTAGTCCTTGGGGGGGTTTTTCTGCAATCCTTGTGAACTTGGGACAGGGTAATCCTTATAACAGGAAAATGTTAACATTAGATCATCAGCCAAATCTAGCTTCCTTATCACCAGAACTTTATTGAACACATATTGATTCTTGACCTTCAAACAGTTAACACCGTTGATTGACCCTACCAATATTGAGTCCTTTTGGAACTCTTTAGTCTGCTTTCTTAAAAGCATAATTACTTTCATGATTATCCCCAGAGTGGGGTTAAGGGGACCAGGGTGACTATTGCTTGTTAACAAGACTCTTGTGATTTTTACTCATAGTAATGACATTGGTGTGAGATAACAGAAGATGTAGCTGAACATCCTAAGTCAGGAGGGTCGGACATTCCTAATGGCTAGCCAAGCACTATAGGAAACACCAAAACAAAAAAAAATTAACACTACCAGTCTCAAGATGAAAAGAAGAAAAGGAAAAATGGCTTAAATACCTTAATATTAACCTTTAAACTAATAAACACACAGGAAAATCAAAATTTAGCAAAATGCTTTATTAGTTTAATCTTTTCACCTTTTTCTCCTTCCAGAAATTCCATTTGGTTTGTAAACAGTGATAATGGTGATGAATCAAAACAGTACAAGTCAAATCTTGCGGCCACAGACAAAAAGCAAAAACATGCCAAGTCCAGTTACCACCCGGATCCAAGGACTTGGCTTGTTTTTGCGATTTACAAATTGCTCTAAAGGGACTTAGACTGAAAATTCAAATTTTAACTGTGACCTTATTTGAAGACGTAGATCATACCAAACGACTTGTCGTGAAATTTTACATAAGGTGGAGCCCATAACTCAATTTCGTAAAAATGCGACTTAGACGGTTTTTGCATAACGCTAGTGATATACAAAAACCACCCTTCTATCCTAGCCAGTGAAAACTATTTTTTGAGATCCCAGTTACCTAGGATGAAATTAAATAAGTAAAGACACATTTCAAACGTTTTAGTATGGGGCAAAGACGATTAAATATTTACTATGAAAAATAAAAGCACGCGATACGGAAAATTCTAGAACTATCTTTAATTCTGCAGTTTAAGATAGCATAGGTATGAAGGAAAGGTAAAAGTACAGAATAAATTATTCTATTTAGTCACAATTTTATAAAAATCAAAAAGCTCCTTGATAAACATATTTTAGGAATAAAAGAAAAAAAAAGCTGTTTTGAAAGTATTGATTCTGCGAGTTTCTTCTATTTTGTCGAGGTAAAATGCACTAGCTTTGAAGCTTAACTTTATAGAAATCAAATAACTGACTACTGATAGAACGTACTATTATATTTTCAAAAATCTAAGAAAAAATTTAGCATCTCCTCATAAATTTTTAGGAAATTATACTCTTTATGATGATTTCCAACATAAGTTCTGTTCGAATCTTCTATTTTGCCATTTTAATGTTTGTTATATTTTAGATGTTTCATACCATAAAAACTAAACAAAAAGACGTGTACTCTACTATATCTGAATATGAATTGTTCATTAAGAACTAATTTCTAAATTTGTCATCCCGCATCTATTTGCTTGACATCGTAGAGGTGACATTCGTTACAGACAATGTAGATTTTTTTTTTTTCCAGCGCAGATAGACACATTTTAATTTTTCTCTAAGAACTAAAGCTCACAATGCTAGTTTTGAACTGAATAATACTGGGAATCCTGATTTCGAAATATAAATGCATATTCTTCTATAGAATCAGGGATATCCTCCGGTTCTACAAATTTCTATCCCAGTCAAAGCAGCTCGAATTCCACTCGCTGCAGCGGTACAGTCATCTTCTTTTCCTGCTCACTCAAACAACCATCCAACATATCTCCAGCTTGGATTCATCGGCAAACGGCTGGAAGCGCCACACAGGTACACCCCAATCAAAATAGACAAGGTTGCCTCAGTACCCGAATTCGCCCCAGTGAAGCTCTAAACCTTACCTAGAACAGACCACTCTGGAGACGACTCCCTCATTGTATACAGGTCTGGATTTGAATAATTTAGGGTTTTGGCATTACGCCAAAAAAATCATTTATTGAACTACTTTAAAGTTGTTTTTGACTAAACAACTCATTTCTTAGAAAAATAAACACTTCAAACTTTAACTTCCAATAAACAATAAAAATACTTGAAGGTTCAATATTGCGTCACTAAAAGACTAAAAACTTGTTTAATAAGAAAATATTTGTATGAAATTTACTAGATTAGTTCTGTTGCGGAGTAACACCACTTTGTTTGTGTTTTTTTTTTTTTTCTCTTAATCAGCGGTCTGCAGCTACGGAATTGTAAGAAATACAAACACATAACTTTTACTGGGTATGACAATCATGAAACGGGGCGGGGCAAAAAAGTTCCAGTGAAGTTTACAAAATTTTCAATAATTTTACAAAAGAAAATAAGTTTATTTTTTATAGTGTACAGATGTCGAAAAAAAAAAAAAAACTGTCCAAGCTTGGAAAGTGAACAGTTTCAAAACAAATTTATATCATACTCCACAACAATAGCTTATATCTCAAAGAACTGAAGAACAAGATTCGTAACTGTTCTAGATTTTCTTGGGAATAATTCTGGAAAAGTCGATCTTGAATGCAAAATTCAAACTTTTTGGGTTTTTTTTTTAAAGTTTTTGATTTGATAAGTCATGTACTTTTATCACGTAAAACTGAGAAAAGTCCACATGATGACGAGAAATTTTTTATATACAAAATTGCTTCGTTCATTTCGAAATGATTTCCAAAGTTCTAACGAAAAAGTTAAGTTTCTTTGATATCCTAGAGGTAACTTTTTTTTTGACAAGGTGAATCTTTTTTTCGAAAACGGATAGATAGATCTTGGCCTTCTAAGAAGGGGGGCTGACATTGGTTTCCAAGAAATAAATCTTTCTGTGACTTTTTCTATTTTGGAACATTGACTTCGAAGATTTCCTGCATTTTGTCTCGGTAAAATGCCGTAGCTTCAAAGCTAAACTTTTTAGAAATCAACTAACTTTGCATACTGGTAAGCCTTCATATTATATCTTTAACACCGCCTTAGCTCAACATATTTATGATAACTCTCAGCTATTCATTTTATGAAAAGATGAGGGTGTTTTTATTTTATGACTGAGAACCTTTGATTTGACTGAGGAAAAACACCCGAAAGTCTTTTTAGAAATGTGATCCTAAACGAAAAATAAAAGAAAAGCGAAAAAAAAAAAATAATGCCAAATTTTGGTTAAGGATTTGGGTTGCCTGTGGTAGGCCCCCAAGTGGCCAGTTTTTTTAGTGTAAAACAGAAAACAAAGCATCAGTATAGTAGAGTAGAATATTTTTATTTACACCACATACATAAACATATGTCACAAAACAGCGCATACGCCTTGTGGCATACTTTAGCGCTGAAAATATTGCCAACGAAAATAAACAGCCATCTTCTAACTAAATTTTACAACGACGAAAAAGAAAACCATAATAAACAAAATGCTTAGCTTGTCGTAAGATGTTTCTTCACTAGTCTTAGAAAATGTCGCTTGTTGCTGCATCCTCGAACTGATGCTGGAATTGAGTTCCAGATTTTTGGCCCAGTGCGACGGATGCTGAATCTCACTCTCAACGTCGAGCGAATTTCGCACGAAAAGTCTGAACGATGAGTGGTAGGATAATAATGAAATCGGGAGTTAGTTGGAAAAATACCGGATAAATTTATCGGTAAATTACTATATTGATAATCGTGACAAATACTAGAGATAGAAATTAAATGAAGTTGATCCAAAGAATAAATTTCTGAAATCCCATATAGGTGTCTAACTGAAGTTCTGCAATCAACATTAAAAAGAATCCTCATTGCTCTCTAAAGTACATGGAGAGATTTGAACACAGACGAAGAGGTGGAAAGCCCAAACCGAAATCCAATAGAGAAAATATGGGTGGACGAAAGACTAAAAAATAGATTTTAGAATAGTTTTAGGAAAGAAATGACGAAGACGAGTTAGCATGCCAATATTTTGGGAAGTTTTTAACGATAGTGTTTTTACATATTTATGAAACGAAAAATTTTCATCTAAAATAATCCCAAGATATTTAAACTGATCTACCCATTTAATTCAAGCCCATTCAAGAAAGAGAGAAGCTACCTAACACGACTGATCCAGTTCGCGAAAATAACATATATTGGCATTTTTTTTTCATTAAGAGCTAGTAAATTTCTTCAATACCAATCAGATACAGTTAGTAACGTACTTTCGAGGTTCTGGAAAAGACCTGATAGGTCCCCGTGAGAAGCAAAAATCACTAAATCATCAGCAAACACTATAATTTTACAAAGAGGCAAAACTTCTGGCGAATCAATTATAAAAAGAAGAAATGGAATAGGCCCAAGGACCGAGCCCTTAGGCACTCCGTAATTAATCAGAAAAGTTTCAGAACGGAGATCACGAGATTTATCTAAACATTCTAGTCGTCTCCCAGAAAGGTAAGATGCAAAAAAAAATCAACAGCTTGTGTTGAAAACCCATAAGACTTAAGTTTAGAAAGAAGCGACGAATGACTTACGGTGTCAAACGCCTTGGCTACATCAAGAAAAATCGCCAAAGCGTGTTGACCTTCATCTAGTGAATCATTAATATTTAGTAATAGCTCATGAATTGCCAGTTCAGTTGAATTTTCTTTTATAAAAACCATATTGAGACGTATGTAAACTCTTACTATCAAATAAACATTTTTGTAATTGATACATAATTTGCAAGTTTTTTCCAAATTTTACTGAAAACAAAAAGTAGAGAAATGCCTCTATAATCTGAAGGGTCAGTTGAACTCCCAGCTTTAGGTAATGCTGTAACATTTGTTTTTTGTAAAAGCTCAGGAAAGTTCCCATGCATAAGTGATAGATTAAAAATATGTCCCAACAAAGGTGAAATGCTTGACGCTACTTGCTTTACAGTTTGAGCCGAAAATCCAAATTCGTCCGCAGAAAAATTCTGTTTAAGTTTCAGAATAATTTTTTCAATCTCATGAGGCGCAATCTCAGAAAAAGAAAACGAACTTTCTGCATGTTGCTCATTAACTGGAACAAAAGGGGAATTCAGTTGCATATTCATAGTCGATGCAACCCTGGAACCAATATTACTGAAATAATCTCCAAAAGCATTTAAAATTTTATTCGGCTCTGTAACATTTTCTCCATTTAAAACAAGGCAATTAACACTAGTACTTTTACGACTATGAACACGTGTCTTTTAATTTATCAATTGCCATGTCTTTCTCTTATCTGATTTATGCTCCAAAAATTTCTCTTTATAATATTTTCTCTTCCCATGTCTGATAATTAAATTTAGCTTATTCCTATAAACTCTGTATTCTTCAAATACTCACGTATCTGTAGCTTTAAATAATTCTTAAACTTTCTATTCTTATGCTTTAGCGATGTCAAAATACCTTCAGTAATCCATGGGTCAAATTTTTGCGCAAACCTTCCATACGAAACTCGCGTTGAAGAAGCCCGAACCTGCAGTCGAATCATTTGATCAATAAAATCTGAAAACGCAGCAATTGCGTCATCTGGGCCACAACCCGAAATCCAATCATGGTCACCAATTAACTGACGTAGGACTTTACAATCAATCCATTTATATCGCTTTTTTTAATTATCCAATGTTGAATCTCGATGTTGTTTATTACTATTTTTTAAATTTCACCGGAAAATGACCTGACATATCAGACAAAATTACTGACGATTTTTCAGCACCAAATAAAACAGGAGAGAAAATATATTATCTAATAATGTAGCTGTAACTCTTGTCGGCAGAGAAATACTTGGAAGAAAACAAGAGAAAACAACATCATACTTAAAAACTCCTTATTATTTCCAAGATCGAGATTCACAAGATTAAATTTAAAATCACCCGAAATAATAACCGGTTTTTTTCAACGCTTCCAGGTTTTTCAACCGCGGTTGAAAAACTTCAAAAAATCTTTTAGGGTTACCCGGCGGAGGTCGATAAACAAACCCAAAAATAAATGGATTACAGCCCAAAGTTCTTAATTCAAAAAAAATAGTTTCAGAAAACCCTTCATCAAATACAGGCAAATCACTGAGAACTCTAAAATACCATCCATCACAAATATACAGCATCTGAGCTCCTCTCACATTCTGACACCTTGTACGCGAAATACTGTTCGCTCCAGACAGATCTAACATTGTAAGGGGTGTATTGGCAGACAAAAAAGTTTCGCAAACTCCAACAATGTCTATAGGACTAGATGCAAGCAAGAGCTTCAGTTCATTAAATGCACTTTGTAACCCCTGGGCATTTATATGTAACGATCGGATCGGAAAATCACAATTTTTAATTTTGTTAGATAGAAAGTCGCCTAAAGAATAATCAGATTTAGGTAGATTATTTACATAAGGCATATCTTTATCACTTCCGGTAGCTGAATTTAGAATAACATCTAATTTCAAACGAGAATCAAGAAAACACTGAAAACGATCCATAAGCAGAAAAAAGAAAAAGAAAAATTTACAGCTTCTTAGTTTAAACGACAGGTTCATATGACAAATTACGAATCTGAATTACGTCAAAAATCGCTTTGTGCGGAATGATTTGCGCACCGAACTTGACATAAACCACACCTAGTAAAGTCCATACAATTTTCAATTCAAACTTATTGCACGCAAGCTTGTAGATTTCTTGCCTTTCCCTGATTAGAGCCTCATTTACATAGATTCGGGAACCTTTCAAATTCTTGCGATTGGCTAGGATATCAACTGCAGATGCCTCAGTGAAAAAAGGTAAGTTCAATTGGAGTTTTTATTTCCAAGCAGCTCCCAAACGCCTTGCATCCTTACAACGGATTTATCAAAATTGAGCGCCATTTCACTGTTAAGTCGAACTAATATTTTTCTCAACAAGGTGATGCAAATCCCGAGCGGGAGAGTCTACCCCAGATACAATGACCTTAGTCAGAAGAGAAGACTGGTTTATGTCATCCGGCTTAGTTTCAAGCTTTTGGTGCTTGGCACCATTTTGAATATTCTTGTCCGCAAATCACCAAGTGATTTCTCAATCAGTTCAAATTTACCCTTGAATTGAAGATCAATCGCCTCATAGACAGCTTGTGGAGCAGTATCAAGAAAATCTGGCTTAATCTGCGTCACTGAAGAACTCCCTAATCTACTGCAGTGGTCTTCCACTCTCCTACCAATTTCATCCTGAATGCCGTCACGAAGGTTTACAATTTCTGACTGCATCGAGTTCACCGACTCAGATAAAATCCCCGGCTAAACCTTCCGAGTCCACCGTACACAGCCTTATCGGTCGCTGAACATTTTTCTGCCTTCTTTTAGCGCTTCTTCATGTTTCTCCGCATACGCCCATATGTTCTCTGACGTCACTATCTTAATTTCGTCAGTTCCGTAACAGCAAACTTCATAATTACTTACATCATCTTTGACAGGTAGCACCCACGTAATTTTGCATGGCCATAGCTTGT
>JAPEVW010000398.1:92500-124994 GCA_027921565.1 Artemia sinica
GGGCCTTAGCACCGGATGTTTAATTTAATCATTGATAGTTATTTCGGTACTTATGTCTTGTAGTCAGCACACTCAAGTTCTTGGTCTGAGTAGAACCGGTTTCTTTCTCTATTTTAGTATGTACTCGATGATAATATAATCAGCTTAGCGTGAGAGAGATAATCTACAATGTAGGTATATTCTAATTAAATATTTTATATATAGAGTTGGTATTTTGGTTAGGTTAGAAATCCATTAAATACCATTTAATATAATGCGTTCTGGGCGGCATGATCTACACAATTCTCAGTTGTAGTTTCCATAATTGTGTTATTAAAGTATTATACTTTCATCATTACAAAAGAGATTTGAATAAACACTTGTAATTGGCGACTAAAAGTTACTCACATATAATTCACATCCTCAATCTTGTCATCTTTTGTAATTCCAAGAAAGATACATAGCCCTTTTTTAATCTCACTGACCAGTTCACCATCAACTGAAATAGCAGAAAACATTATGTACATTAGAAAGGGAAAAAATTATTTTTAATTATTCGAGAGATGAGTAATCACACTCGAAAACAGGAAACATGTTGGGGGTCGACATTGTCATGACTTTTGTTTTCTTTTGCTTTTTAAGAATAAAAATACAAAGAACAATAGGAATGTGATTCTCCTTAAAACTAAGCATGTATACCCAAAAAATTACTTAGAGAAATTGCTTACAGAAATACCTTAATGCCAAAGAATGGACTTACAAGGTCATTATGTAAATGACTTCTATTATTAATGCGACCTTAAATAAAAACGGAAAATTGGCAACTGTACAAAAATTGAAATTACCATATAAAAAGGAAGTTTTTGTTTTAATTTTCAAAAATTCTACAATAAGATCTTACTTTTAAATAAAAGCCAAAATATTATAAAATTTATATTAGTATCCAAACACACATTACCTAGACGCTCACTACACTCATACTGACGATAAGCTAAATCTTTTAAAATATTTGTAGTTCATTGCCAATTCCTTCCGAAATCGGTCGGCCATGTCTATGTTACGATTCTAGTTCGGATTTACGTGATATTTTCCTTTCCTTTCACTTTCAAATTTTACCCAATTTGATCCTGCAGGAAATTATATATTTTTCTCTTTCATTTCTATATAGCAATTAATTAAAAAAAACTTTTTCCGCAAATTAAGTTTTTCAAAGAAAAGTAAAGAACTCCATTAAACAAAAAATAAGCAAAAATAAAATCAAAAAATCTACCAAGCGTGAAACTACCACAAATCAGCATCGATAAATAAATGAAACCCAAAACGAACAGAAATTACAACAAATAACCAAGTCAAACTCAAAACGAGCCGAATTAACATAAGTTGGGCGCAAAACCCCTATGCCTTACCAAGGCCAGAAGAAAACTTGCACTTTACTGAAAAAAATATAAATGTTTTTACTTATATAACTTTAATAAATCAAATAATATTAACATTTTGGTTACTAAATATCAGCATATGTATATTAAACTGACAAAGCACATTCATTTGTATTTTTTCAGTAAAATGCATTTTTTTTTTCTAGCCTTGGGAGGGCATAGGGGTTTTGCGCCCAACTTATGTTAATTTCTGCTCGTTTTGAGTTTGACTCGGTTATTTATTCTAATTTCTGTTCGTTTTGGGTTTCATTTATTTATCGATGCTGATTTGTGGTAGTTTCACGCTTGGTAGATTATTTGATTTTATTTTTGCTCATTTTTTTTAATGGAGTTCTTTACTTTTCTTTGAAAGACTTATTTTGCAGAAAAAGTTTTTTTTAAATTAATTTCTGTTCGTTTTATATTGACATGGTCTTTTCAGGGAAAAAGAAAATAATACTTAAATCTTTTCGTATTTTAAGACTTTACAGTTTGGCCTGCTATTTGTATGCTGGAGAAAAATTTTCAGCAATTTTTAACAACATACACCCTTTTAAAAACCTGGACACAAATAGTAGGCCTACTGTTTAACTTAGTTTCATACCTTCTCTAGTTGACCTGAAAAGGAAAACTTGATACCATTTGCAAAAAAAAAACCTGTTTACTTTCTTTGATAGCTTGGATACCCTTACGCTATTTTGATTTGGTTAAATTTTAAGAGCAGAAGTAGCCCCGAAAGTTTGAGCATAATATCTTCAGTCGTTCTTGGGATACTGCTGAGATACTTTATTGGGAATTAGCATTATCATAGTGCATTTTGATTTAATCTTAAGGGAACATTTAGTTTTTAAACATAAAAGGCAAATGGGAGGGTGGGCGTGGGAGAGTGGGAGTGGAAGGGGGGTTAGTTGCCCTCCAATCACTTTCGACTATTAAAAAGGGCATCAGCCCTTTCTATTTTCAATCGACTGAGCCCTTTTCGAAGTTCCCACGATAACTCCTTCGGTACAAAGTGCCCTGGTCTAAACAACAACAACAACAAAAAAATATCACTAATCACTTTCGTCCATTAAAAAGGGTACTAGCCCTTTGAATTTCAAATCGAATGAGCCTTTTTTCAAGTTTCTACGACAAAAATTTCAATAAAAACCTTATATGCCCCCAGGGCATAACTTATAACCCTTGCCCTGAAGACTGTGGGGGGAGTGTCCTGCTCAAAGATATAATTTTCCTGAACTTTGAACTGCGTGGAACAAATAGCTATCTCAAAAACTTTATTGGACGTTTGGGAAAATGGTGGGCGTGAGGGGGGCGTTAGTAGCTCTCCAATCACTTTCAACTATTAAAAAGGCACTAGCCCTTTCAATTTCCAATTGAATGAGCCCTTTTGAAGTTTCTACGCTTTCAATAAAAACCTTATACACCCCCAGGGCATAATTTATAACCTTGCCCTGAGGGCTGGGGGGGGGGGGGATTGTCATCCTCAAAGACCTAATTTCCAGAACTTAAAACTACGTTGAATAAAATGGCTATCTCGAAGTTTTGATTAGATGTGTTTGGGGAAAAGGCGGGCGTGAGAGGCGGGTTAGTTGCCCTCTAATCACTGTCGACTATTAAAAGGGCACTAGCCCTTTGAATTTCCAATCGAATGAGCCTTTTTTAAAGTTTCTACGACAACGCCTTCCTATATAAAAACCTTATATGCCCCAGGGCATAACTTAAAACCCTTACCCTAAGTGCTGTGGGGGACTGTCCTCAAGAACATAATTTCCATCTGGAAATCAACTACGCTGAACAAAATGGCTATCCAAAAAGGGTTAGGGTACTGGGACAAAATTTCAGGAATTGTTGAGAGGTATTTTGAGCTAACTAAAAAAACACCTATTTACGTCCAAGTTGTTAAAAAACGCCTATATGCAATATCGTTGAACAGGTAAAGGTATGAACCTCAAACTTTCAGGGCCAATGCTCGTACTGGTACTATTGTGGCCCCAAATGAGACTGTTTGTGACTGCAACTGTGAATGTGATTGCTTGCAATTTCTACTACATCTATTCGTGACTACTTTTAGGAAATGTTGAGGGGGAAGTTGAACTTTGAAACTTTAATGTTGAAAAAAACACACCAATTTGATGTTTTGATACTTTGATGTTGAAAAAAACACTTTGAAGTTGAAACGGAATGTCAAAAAACTTGAAACATAGACAGCAAAAACAAAAAGAAATTTATTATAAAAAAAACAACTCCAAAAAAAGAAGTTTTTCAAAGAAAAGTAAAGACACTTAAGATAAGCAGAAATGAGCTCCTATATTAATTTAAACTCAAAATAACCAGAAATTACTATTAAAGAATAAGTAAAACCTGAAACAAACAGAAATTAAATAAAAAAAATACAATAGGCACTAATATGAATGAATAAATAGATCTTAAAACGACTCAATCTTAAATTGAAAATGCAAATCAAATTTAAAACAAAAAAATCACTAAAAACGTGAGTTTGGCTTCTGCCCCTTCCTAAACTGTAAAACTCTAAAGCCTACTGCATCATTTGGGCTTTACTGAAAACGAATCATATTACACATATTTTCTTTGGAACTTACAAATTGAAAATAAAAACTACAGGAAAATTATATCTTGAACTGCTGGGCTTTTAGCAATTAATATCATTATTTATCAAATATTCAGTTTAATTTTATTAGTTCTTTCTATGAATTGTTCAAGACACATATAGTATTCATAAAACACAAATAACACAATAGGCTTTAGACTTTTACGCTTAGGAAAGGGGTGGTATTCAAACTCTTGTTTTTATTGTTTTTGTTTGTTTTAAGTTTTATTTGCATACTCAATTTAATTTTTACTTGTTTTAAAATTTAAATATAAATACATAAATGTATTTATGTTGGTACCCATTGTATGTTTGATTGCTATGATTGTTGATTTGATTTACGGTAGATTTGAGTTTGAATTTTTATAGAAATTTTTTCTGCTGTTCTTAAGTTTAATATGGCTCTTACTTTTCGTTGAAAAATTTCTTTTATGAATAGTTTTTTTATAGCTAATGCAGAAAGTAGGAAAGTACTGATCATCCAACAGCACATAATCACTTGCCTAAACAAGAATTCTAAGAACTTATCAAC
This sequence comes from Artemia sinica, assembly GCA_027921565.1. Taxonomy (NCBI): domain Eukaryota; kingdom Metazoa; phylum Arthropoda; class Branchiopoda; order Anostraca; family Artemiidae; genus Artemia; species Artemia sinica. The sequence continues at coordinate 97,035 of JAPEVW010000398.1, forward strand.
TCTGGAGCTTCACAAGGAAAACCCCTGAGATAGCTCCAAGCTGCATTTTAAGTAATTTTTGTGTGTTTCAAGCTTTATTTGCATGTTCAATTTAAGTTTTCACTCGTTTTAAGATTTATTTATTGATCTACATTAATATCTATTGTATATTTGCTTGTATTGATTGTTTATTTAATTTCTGTTTGTTTAAAGTTTCATTTATACTTCAATAGCAATTTTTTTTTTTTCGTTTTAAGCTTGATTTTCATATTCAATCTAAGTATTACTTGCTTCAAGATCTATTTATTTATTTATATTATTACTTGTTGCATGTTTTTGTTATGATTGTTTATTTAATTTCAGTTCGTTTTAGGTTTGAATTTTAAACAGGTATTTGCATCTGCTGAGCTTAAGTTTAAAATGGCTTTTACTTTTCTTTGAAAAACTTACTTTTCGGAAAGCTTTTTTTTAATTTTTGTTCGTATTTGATTGCAAAAAGCTTCAAGTTTTTAAAAAATTCCTTATTTCAAAATCAAACTTCAAAAAAAATCTAATATTCATCAAAGTATCAAAACTTGTATCAAAGTAACAATATCAAAGTAAAAAAATGGGTTTTGTGTCAACCTCGGAGTTTTATTATCTGATGTTTGAACTATTTTTAACAAAAATTTCTATCATTAACTTTCATCGGATGAGTTTGGGGAAAAAAGGGCGTGGGGGAGGGGGCTAATTGTCCTTCGGTCTCTTTTGACTCTTTAAAGTGGAGTAGAACTTTCTATTTTCAATCATAATGAGCACTCTCTGAAGTTTTATACGAGCACCCCTTCTATGAGAACCATATATACCCCCAAAGTATAACTTACAACGCATGTCCCTGGGACTCTGGGGGGTTGTGTCGACCCCGGAGTTTTAATATCTAATGTTTGAACTATTTTTAGCAAAATGGTCATCTTAAATAATATCAGATGGGTTTATCCATTCGATAAACCCAAAGGCGTGGAGGGCGGGAGGGGCTAGTTTGCCCTCTGATATTTTTTTACCCTGAGAAAATGAACTAGAACTTTTAATTTCCATTCAAATGAGCCCTCTCTGAAGTTTATACGAGCATCCCTTTCATAAGAACAATATACGGCTCCAGGACATGGCTTACATTCCTGCCCCCGGGCTCTGGGAGTTTGTTTCGACACCGGAGTTTGTGTTATCTGACCTTCAAACTATTTAAAAAAAATGGATATCTTAAAATTTGTATTGGATGGGATAGGGGAAAAAGAGAGTGGGGGAAAGGGCCCTGCGATATCGTTTGACTTAAAAATCGAACTAAAACTTTCAATTTCCATTTAAAATCAGCCCTCTCTGAAGTTTATACGAGCATACCTTCCATAAGAACCATATATGCCCCCAGGGTATAACTTTCAACGCCTGCCCCCGGGCCCTGGGTGGTTGTGTTGACACCGGAGTTTTTTTTTTTTATCTGACCTTTGAACTATTTTTATCAAAATGGCTATCTCAAAATTTTTATCGGATTCATTTGGGGAAAGGGGGCGTGGGGAGATAGTTGCCCACTGATCTCTTTTGACTCTTGAAAACTGAACTAGAACTTTCAATTTCCAATCAAATTAGCCCTCTCTGAAGTTTATACGAGTATTCCTTCCACAACAGCTGTATATGCCCTTCAGGCATAACTTACAAACGCTTGCCCCAGGTCCTGATGGATTGTGTCCGACCCCAGAGTTTTCGTTATATGATCTTTGAACGGTTTTGAAAAAAATGCCTCTCTCAAAGTTCTTATCGGATGGGTTTGAGGAAAATAGGACGTGGAGAGAGGGGGGACAATTTGCCCTCCGATCTCTTTTGATTCTTTAAAAGTGAACGAGAACTTTCAATTTCCGATTATATGAGCCCTCACTGAAGTTTATACGAGCATCCCTTCCATAAGAAACTATATATGCCCCCCAGAGCATTACTTACAACGCCTGCCTCCGGACCCTGGAGGGTTGTGTCAACCCCGGAGTTTTCATTATATGATCTTTGAACTATTGTTGACAAAATAATCTCAAGGTCCTTAGCGGATGGGTTTGAGGAAAAAGGGCATGGAGGGGGGGGGGGCTAGTTGCCTTCAAATCACTTTTGACTCTTAAAAAGGGCCCTAGAACTCTCGATTTTCAATCGAATGAGCCCTCTTTGAAGTTTATACAATGACCCCTTCTATATGAAGTGCCTCTGGAAAAAAAATCATGGAGTGTGGGGGCGGCTTGTTGCCCTCTGATCACTTTTGACTCTTAAAAAGTGAATTACAAATTTCAATTTCCAATCAAATGAACCCTCTATGAAGTTTATACGAGCATCCTTTCCATAACAACCATACATGCCCCCAGGGCATAACTTACAACGCCTACCTCCCCGGGCCCTTGGGGGCTGTGTTGACACCGGAGTTTTTTTTTATCTGAACTTTGAACTATTTTTAACAAAATGTATATCTCAAAATTTGTATCTCATGCATTTAGGCTTGGGAGGGGGGGGGGGGGGGGGGGGGGGGGGGGGGGGGGGATGGGGGGGGGGGGGGGGTAAAACTATATATGCCCCCAGAGCACCAATTTACAAGCCTGCCTCTGGGCCCTAGGGGTTTGTGTCGACACAGGAGTTTTTCTTATCTGACCTTTGAACTATTTTTAAATGAAATGGCTATTTTAAAAATTTTATCAGATGGGCTTGGGAAAAAAAGGGTGTGTGGGGGGCTAGTTGCCCTTGGATATATCTATTGACTCTTAAAAAGTGAACTAGAACTTTCAATTTCCAATCAAATGAACCCTCTCTGAACTTTATACGAGCATCACTTTCATAAGAACCATATACGCCCCCAGGACGACACTTACAACACCTACGCCCTGAGGGGTTGTGTTTACACTGGTGTTTTTGTTATTTAATTTTTTGAACAATTTTCAAAAAACCAGGCTATCTCAAAATTTGTAGTTGATGGGTCTGGGGGAAAAGGGCGTGGGGGGGGGGGGGGGGGGGTAGTTGCCCTTTAATCTCTTGACTCTTAAAAAGTGAACTCGAACTTTCAATTTCCAATCAAATTGGCCCTCTATGAAATTTATACAAGCATCCCTTTCAGAAGAACCACACATGCCTTTAGGGCATAACTTAGAACGCCTTCTCCCGGGCCCTAGGGGTTGTATTGACACCGGAGTTTTTCTTATCCGACCTTTGAACTGTTTTTAATAAAATGTCTATCTCAAAATTTTCATCAGATGGGTATGGAAAAAGATGGCGCGTGGGGGGGGTAGTTGCCCTCGGATCTCTTTTTACTATTGAAAATTGAGCTCGAGTTTTGTTATCTGACTTGATCAATTTTTAACTTAATGGCTATCTCAAAATTTTTACAGATGTATTTGGGGAAAAAGGGGCGTGGTGGGCTAGTTGCCATTCAATCTCTTTTGACTCTGAAAAACTGAAATAGAACTTTCAATTTCCAATCAAACGAGCCCCCTCTGAAGTTTTTACGAGCATCCCTTCTCCATAAGAACTACATATTCCCCCAGGAATGGCTTACAACGCCTGCCTCGGACCCTGGAGGGCTGTGTCGACACCCCGGATCTTTCGTTATATGGTCTTTGAACTATTTTTTTTTTTTTTAAAAATGGCTATCTCAAAGTTCTTATCGGATGGTTTTGAGGAAAAAAGGGCGTGGAGGGGGGAGGCTAGGGGCCTTCAATTTCTTTTGACTCTTAAAAAGTTAACTGGAACTTTCAATTTCCAATCAAATGAGCCCTCTTTGAAGTTTATACAAGCATCCCTTCCATATATATATATGCCCCAAGACATAACTTACAACGCCTGCCCCTGGGCCCTGGGGGGGTTGTGTCAAAAGAGGAGTTTTTCTTATCTGACCTTTGAACTATTTTTAATGAAATGGCTATTTTAAAAATTTTATCGGATGGGCTTGGGAAAAAAGGGTGTGTGGCGGGGGGGCTAGTTGCCCTTGGATATCCTATTGACTCTTAAAAAGTGAACTAGAACTTCATTTTCCAATCAAATGAGCCCTCTCTGAACTTTATACGAGCATCACTTTCATAAGAACCATATACGCCCCCAGGACAACACTTACAACACTCACCTACGCCCTGGGGGTTTGTCTTTACACCGGAGTTTTTGTTATTTAATTTTTGAACAATTTTCAAAAAACTGGCTATCTCAAAATTTGCAGGCGGATGGGGTCAGGGGAAAAGGGCGTGGGGGGCTAGTTCCCCTTAATCTCTTGACTCTTAAAAGTGACCTAGCACTTTCAATTTCCAATCAAATTGACCCTCTATGAAATTTATACAAGCATCCCTTTCAGAAGAACCATACATGCCTTTAGGGCATAACTTAGAACGCCTTCCCCCCGAGCCCTGGGGGGCTGTATTGAACACCGGAGTTTTTCTTATCCGACCTTTGAACTGTTTTTTAATAAAATGTCTATCTCAAAATTTTCATCAGATGGTTACGGAAAAGATGGCGCGGGGGGGGGGGGGGGTAGTTGCCCTCGGATCTCTTTTGACTATTAAAAAAGTGAGCTCGAGTTTTTATTATCAGACTTTTGATCAATTTTTAACTTAATGGCTATCTCAAAATTTTTTATCAGCATGTATTTGGGAAAAGGGGCGTGGGGGCAGGCTAGTTGCCATCCAATCTCTTTTGGACTCTGAAAAACTGAACTAGAACTTTCAATTTCCAATCAAATGAACCCTCTCTGAACTTTATACTAGCATCACTTTCATAAGAAACCATATACGCCCCCAGGACGACACTTACAACACCTACGCCCTGGGGGGTTGTGTTTACACTGGAGTTTTTGTTATTTAATTTTTGAACAATTTTCAAAAACCTGGCTATCTCAAAATTTGTACTTGATGGGTCTGGGGAAAAATGGCGTGGTGGGGGGGGGGGGGGGGGGTAGTTGCCCTTTAATCTCTTGACTCTTAAAAGTGAACTCGAACTTTCAATTTCCAATCAAATTGGCCCTCTATGAAATTTATACAAGCATCCCTTTCAGAAGAACCACACATGCCTTAGGGCATAACTTAGAACGCCTTCTCCCGGGCCTAGGGGGTTGTATTGACACCGGAGTTTTTCTTATCCGACCTTTGAACTGTTTTTAATAAAATGTCTATCTCAAAATTTTCATCAGATGGTTATGGAAAAAGATGGCGCGTGGGGGGTTAGTTGCCCTCGGATCTCTTTTTACTATTAAAATTGAGCTCGAGTTTTGTTATTCTGACTTGATCAATTTTTAACTTAATGGCTATCTCAAAATTTTTTACAGATGTATTTGGGGAAAAAGGGGCGTGGTGGGCTAGTTGCCATTCAATCTCTTTTGACTCTGAAAAACTGAAATAGAACTTTCAATTTCCAATCAAACGAGCCCCCTCTGAAGTTTTTTACGAGCATCCCTTCCATAAGAACTACATATTCCCCCAGGAAATGGCTTACAACGCCTGCCCTCGGACTCCTGGAGGGCTGTGTCGACCCGGATCTTTCGTTATATGGTCTTTGAACTATTTTTTTTTTTTAAAAATGGCTATCTCAAAGTTTACTTATCGATGGTTTTGAGGAAAAAAGGGCGTGGAGGGGGGAGGCTAGGGCCCTTCAATTTCTTTTGACTCTTAAAAAGTTAACTGGAACTTTCAATTTCCAATCAAATGAGCCCTCTTTGAAGTTTATACAAGCATCCCTTCCATATGAACCATATGCCCCCAAGACATAACTTACAACGCCTGCCCCTGGGCCCTGGGGGTTGTGTCAAAAGAGGAGTTTTTCTTATCTGACCTTTGAACTATTTTTAATGAAATGGCTATTTTAAAAATTTTATCGGATGGGCTTGGGAAAAAGGGTGTGTGGCGGGGGGCTAGTTGCCCTTGGATATCTATTGACTCTTAAAAATGAGCTAGAACTTTCATTTTCCAATCAATGAGCCCTCTCTGAACTTTATACGAGCATCACTTTTCATAAGAACCATATACGCCCCCCAAGGACAACACTTACAACACCTACGCCCTGGGGGTTGTCTTTACAACCGGAGTTTTTGTTATTTAATTTTTGAACATTTTCAAAAAACTGGCTATCTCAAAATTTGCAGCGGATGGGTCAGGGGAAAGGGCGTGGGGGCTAGTTGCCCTTAAATCTCTTGACTCTTAAAAGTGACCTAGAACTTTCAATTTCCAATCAAATTGACCCTCTATGAATTTATACAAGCATCCCTTTCAGAAGAACCATACATGCCTTTAGGGCATAACTTAGAACGCTTCCCCCGAGCCCTGGGGGGGGCTGTATTGACACCGGAGTTTTTTCTTATCCGACCTTTGAACTGTTTTTAATAAATGTCTATCTCAAAATTTTCATCAGATGGTTACGGAAAAGATGGCGCGGGGGGGGGGGGGGGGGGGGGTAGTTGCCCTCGGATCTCTTTGACTATTAAAAGTGAGCTCGAGTTTTTATTATCAGACTTTTGATCAATTTTTAACTTAATGGCTATCTCAAAATTTTTATCAGATGTATTTGGGGAAAAGGGGCGTGGGGCAGGCTAGTTGCCATCCAATCTCTTTTGGACTCTGAAAAACTGAACTAGAACTTTCAATTTCCAATCAAATGAGCCCCCTCTGAAGTTTTTTACGAGCATCCCTTCGATGAGAACCATATATTCCCCCAGGGCGTGGCTTACAACGCCTGCCCTCGGGCACTGGGGGCTGTGTCGACCCCGGAGCTTTCGTTATATGGTCTTTGAACTATTTAAAAAAAATGGTTATCTCAAAGTCCTTATCGGATGGTTTTTTTGAGGGAAACAGGCGTGAAGGGGGGGGGGGGGCTAGGTGCCCTTCAAATCTCTTTTGACTCTTAAAAAGTTAACTAGAACTTTCATTTCCAATCAAATGAGTCCTCTTTGAAGTTATACAAGCATCCCTTTCATATGAACCATATATGCCCAAAGGATATAACTTACAACGCCTGCCCCCAGGCCCTGGGGGGTTGTGTTGACACGGAGTTTTTGTTGTATGATCTTAGAACTATTTTTAACAAAATAGCTATCTCAAAATTTCTTATCAGATGCATTTGGAAAAAGAGGACATGGGGGGGGGGGGGGAACTGGTTACCTTTTGATATCTTTTGATGGCTTAAAAAGTAATTTAGAACTTCCAATTTCCAATCAAATGAGCCCTCTCTGAAGTTTATACAAGTATTCCTTCCATAAGAACCATACATGCCCCCAGGGCATAACTTATAACCCTTGTCCCTGAAGACTGTGGGGGGGCAGTGTCCTGCTAAAAGATATAATTTTCAGAACTTTCAACTACGTTTAAACAAAAATGGCTGTCTCAAAATTTTGATGGATGTGTTTGGGGATATGGTGGGCGTAGAAGGGTGTTTTAGTTGCCTTCTATCTCTTTCGACTATTAAAAAGGGCACTAGCCATTTAAATTTCCAATCAATGAGCCTTTTTTGAAGTTTTTCTACAACACACTTTCTATAAAAATCTTATATGACCCCACAGCATAACTTACAACCCTTGCCCTGAGGGCTGTGGGGGGTGTCCATCCTCAAAGACCTAATTTCCAGAATTTTCAACTACATCGAACAAAATGGCTATCTCAAAATTTTGATTCAATGCGTTTTGGGAAAAAGGTGGGCGTGAGAGGGGCGCTAGTTGCCATCCAGTCACTTTCGACTATTAAAAAGGGCACTGGCCCTTTTGAATTTCCAATTGAATGGGTCCTTTTTGAGTTTCTACAAGCAAAGCTTTCTATAAAACCTTATATGCCCCCCAGGCATAACTTACAACCTGTGCCCCTGAGATATGTGGGGGGACTGTCTTCCTCAAAACGTGATTTTTATCTGGAAATCAAACTACGTTTTAACAAAATGGCTATCTCAAAATTTTGATTGGATGTGTTTGGGGAAATGGTGGGCACGGAGGGGTCTTTAGTTGCCTTCCAATCACTTTTGACCCTTAAAAGGCACTAGAACTCTTGATTTCCAATCAAATGAGCCCCTTTTGAAGTTTATATGATGGGACCCCTTCCATATGAACCATACATTCGCCCCTGGGAAAAAAATAATAACAACATTGGAGCCATATGGCCTTTGCTTATAGGCAACAATATAGCATTGCCTCTGAAAGTTATATAACTAGATGGGATATTAAAGCCAACTAGTTAGCTAGTTCTATAAGTATATATAGGATTGGATCTTATTAGCTGGACTAGTTGGCTAATTCAGGCTCAAGTTGTCCCTATATATAGGTCAGATCTTAATAGCCAACTTGGTTGGCTTTAATCTAAACAAATGAAACTTTAGAAACTTTGTTGATAGCTAAACTAGTTGGCTATTTTTAAAACTAAAGTTTAAATATAGGCTACTTGGGATATTAACAGCCAAACTAGTTAGCTATTTTATAAAGTATATATCAGTTCTCTTATTAGCTGCCTAGTTGGCTAATTCAGGCTGAAGTGTCGGGTGGTCCCTTAGCAAATGGTAAAAAAAAAATACTCTTTTTTTTAGGGGGCACAGTCTGAAATGATTTCCATTCTGATTATAATTGAATAATAACAAAACATTATAGCATCATTTTCCATTTCAGAGGTCCCTATCATAGCTATTAGAATGTATAAGCAGAATTTGAAAAAAAAAAAAAAACGCACAACAATGCCACTTAATTAAATAGTATCAAACATGACTGTTGAGTTTCTGTACACAAAACAAAAAATAAGTGATTGGCAATAGTGTCCAGCAATAGTAATAGTATCCAGTCACTTCAATTGTCAAACTATACAGTTCACATATGGCGTAGATATTTTCAAAGACAACACTGCCTTTCCATGATGATAAAATAAAAGTTAATATAGGGATAAAATCCTTTTTAATAGACAGTGTATAATAGTTTCATCACAAAACACCAGATATTTTGGTCACATATACAGTGGCCGTCATCATCAGTTTCCTTAAACTACTGATGACGGTCACTGTATATGTGACCAAAATATCACATATGGACTTCAAACTGGTTCATCAGTGTCTTTTTGGTTTGATCACTGTAATGCTGTCAGTACTCCTTGATACCTATCAACAGGAGCTGTTTCTGTTCTTCAGAGGTTGTGTGCAGTTGTTATAGTCATCCATCAGTGCAACACCACGTTCAGCAATGTCATTGATTACCCTCGTGCTGTGCACTATATTTTTTAACTGCCTGGTAGTCTTTTTGTCACTTACCACAAATCAATGTTCAAGGAGGACACTTGTGCCTCTATAATAAAGAGGCGACCCCACCACAATGTTAAGCGATTTCAGGTCCTAGAGGTCGCAAGAGAGACGGCGGTAATCGCATTTTGTAGCCCCAAGCTCAATACTAAGAAACTTGCAAAATTTCATCCTCCTCCTTACTTTATCTTCGTGGGGTAACTGGGCCGGAAGTTTTGGACCTACCCACACAGCCCCCCTTTAACGTTGTCCAGATTGGGCTGAAATTTAGAGGTTAAGCTTTCCTAGGGCCCGGGAGCTTATCCTCGAAATTTCAGCTCAATCCGATCACTCCTTCCCTGTTTTCAAAAAACCAAATATAGCCACTTAAAATTCATCATCATTTCTTTTTTTTTCTTAGCCACGCCTTTCCAGGCCACAGTTGGCAAAAAGGATCCGGTTGAATGAGGACTCATTCGAAGCAGAATTCGACTGTTAGGGCCTTTTGATATTTTCAACCGAAAAAATTATCCCCCGAAGTTTAATCATTTACGAAAAACCTTAGTTTTTTTCATAATACACATAACAGGTTAGGCATTGCTTTGTTACGAAAAATATCTGCGCGTCAATTTTTCATAACAAGCAATGTCTAACCTGTTTATGTGTATTATTTGAAAAAAACTACGTTTTCTAAAGAGTTAAAGAGGCTGAGTTACAAGAGTCAACCCTTTAAAACGTACAGGGTATTAGGAGGGCACAGTTGGGGGGCCCCCTGTTTAATTTCTCTCCTATTCTTTCTGAGTCACAAGTTCGAACCTTAAAACGTACAGGGATTAGGAGGCACCCTGTACGACGTGATTTGAGTATTCAGGAATTAAAAGCCTTAACACAAGAATGTTCAAGAGCGGGGGTCCCTTTGGGAGGCGGCATTCCCCCAAATTTAACTCCTGAACACGATCAGCTAACAGTTAGTCAAGCAATAATAATTAATAAACTGTACAAAAACGTGCAGAAAATTATTTGAAAAAAACTACGTTTTCTAAAGAGTTTAAAGAGGCTGAGTTACAAGGTCGAACCTTAAAACGTTACAGGGATTAGGAGGCACAGTGGGGGGCTGCCGCCCCCAAAACCCCCGCTTTCGCAGCCTTTAAATAAAAAAAAAAAAAATTTTAAAATGAAAGTAAGGAGCGACATTAAATCTTAAAACGACGAACAGAAATTATTCCGTATATGAAAGAGGCTGTGCCCTCAGTTATCTCAACGCCTCGCTCTTTACGCTAAAGTTTGACTTTTCTCACAACTCTTTTTTGTAAACAATAAAAACTTTAGCGTAAAGAGCGAGGCGTTGAGAGGGCACAGCCTCTTTCATCATACGGAATACTTTCTGTTCGTTTTGAATAAGATTTTAATGTACGCTCCTTACTTTCAGTTTAAGAAAACTTTTTTTTTTTATTTAAAGGCTGCGCGAAAGCGGGGTTATGGGGGGCGGCAGCCCCCCAACTGTGCCTCCTAATCCCTGTTACGTTTTAAGGTTCGACCTTGTAACTCAGCCCTCTTTAACTCTTTAGAAAACGTAGTTTTTTTCAAATAATCTTAGTTAGGAATGATTGAAGGTAGTCCAGTAATGCAGAAGAGTATGTTGGGTATTCTGCATGACAAAGTTTTTTCTAACTTCTTCTCCCCCAGTTTCAATGGGTCCACTGTTATTCTCTTCAGAGGGTGCTCTGCTCCTGATGTTTGCAGAGCCGAAACCATATGATGTTTGGTGTCATTTGATACGTCGTCGTCCAAAGAAGGCCAGGGCCACCAATTCCTCTGATAAGTACCATAGGTGTCATATTATTTTGTTCATGACAGTTTTTTATATCGATTCTGATATCTTCTTGTACCTGTAGATGTCCTTGAGAAGTTGGAGGTCAATGCAAGGGCGCTGATTGTGCTGACGATGCCTGAAACCATGCTTTCAAGTTGACGATCACAGTGAATTGACAAATATCACCAAGAGCCTTTTCTTGCTTTTCGTGACTTTGAACTGACTTTTGAATATCTAGATCTTTAGCACATAAAATGGCCTTTGCCCTCCACCTTGCTTGATACAGCCCAGCTGGAGCTCTGAACAAGATTCCCTTAGATGGCGTACAGACGAGGAATATGATTGTCAAGTCTAAAAGTTCACGGTAATCATCACAGGGTTGATACGCTAGTGTCTGCATCTCAGCAAATGCTATGATATCTGTGTTGACATGTGAAACAGCTGTAAACACGTACTCGTCTGATGAAGCAGTCTGAAATCTGCTCTGTTAATAAACTGTCGGTGTTCTTAAACTGGTTGAAAATTGTTATCTCTGGGCCTTTGCTAGGACCAAGGCAATCAAGAACCACTGCTTGTAAAACTATTTCTAAGATATGATTTTGACAAGCAAACCAAAGCATGCCCTTATCATGTTTTTGTTCCAGAATGATACAAGCACCATTTCTTGGACATGAACTGACAGATGTAGTGTCAAAAACGCATGCACTTTACATTATCTGTAATGTTCCAAGCCACAGCTGCTTCAAAAACTGCTGCCGCAGAAGCTTGGCCAGTTCCTGAGGCTAGCTTTAGAACACCAAGAAGCTGATCTACACCTGCTCCAGAGACCAAAATTGAAAGCAATCGAAAACCTGTCCTGCTGCAGACATCCTCTAAGAGTTTTCCATCCCAGTGGATTAGTTAGAGAAATGTTGGTTTAAACTCCTGTTGTATATTTTTGGCTATTACTGGGCGCTGCTTCATCCTGTCTCTGCAAATTGAAGAGCAATTGACATTGTATTCAGCAGGACCATGACCAAGGTGTTGCAGAGTTGGAACAAGAAGTAATGCAGCACTTCTGTCACTAACTTTAGCCACATCCACGACAAGCTGACATTTTTGTCATCCAATATGCTTACTCGTCCTCTTTTTTGACGTTTTGCAGAAGCTCATGATTTCATATCTTCTGTTTCGGGGTCTTTAATTTCTTAAAATTTTTTGCTGTCAGTTGATGATTCCAGTGTCACTCTCTTTTCTCTTGTTTTTTCTGTCTTGCCTCTCCTTCCCAGTTCTTATGTCATGGTACTCTTGCCTTTTCTGAGATGATGCTCTTTTTCTTTCTAAAACCTTGTCAACACTGCCCATCTTTCCACGGCGTCCTGGTTCCCGCTGCACTAACCAAAAACTCACGGTCTTCTTGAACACGTGTCATCTCCACATTGCTTTAGCAAGGGCAATGTCAAACAAAACGTCCAGGCCCACTTTCCACTCTTCTTACTTCTTTTTCAGTGTCTCAAAATGCTTAGCTTTGTTCTCTTTATTTCTCTTCAGGTTGTCATACTCCTTAAAGAGACATTGAATTTTATTTACCACATGTTTCTTGAGCCTTGTTGGAATGTTTGCCATTGGCTGTGGAATGTGCTCCTTCACAGACTGGTCTTGTTTGTCACTTGCTTGCAGTGATAGAATAGCGCCATGCCCTCCTTCTTCAACAGTAGTTTTGTTGAAATCAGAGTGTCTGACATTGCTCAATGAGCCATATGTCTGTTTCACTTGTTGTAGTTAGTTTTTAATATTGCATCAGTACTGTCACTTGTACAAACCATGGCAGTCCCATGCTTTCACTCATTGCTGTGTCTATGTCAGTTTGTCTGCAACAAAGTACCAGATTAATAAGGTTATGTGTATCAGTGTGAAGGATAATTAATATATTGTAGTTCATAAAAAAAAAATTAAAATTTGCTTTTCAATAAAACATTAAAATTTTGCATTTGTGGGAAGCTCACATTAGTATACAACAAAAACCATGGCTATAGTGTCCTTGTGTTGAAATGCATTGTGGCAGTGAAGCCTAATCTGGTAGATATGTCAATAAGTAAATATTCTGTCCAAAAAACAGCAGTTCAGAAGCTACCATGCTGTACTATAGTGTACTTTCGTTTAAAAAGACTGTTGAAAACTGTGCTAAGACATGCAGCATTGAGCAATGAACCTTCAGTGACTGTCTTTCCTCAAAAAAAACGTGCTATCTGGAAATAACCAAAAAAATTTTTTTTAACCTCTTGGTTGGGGACCGGAAGGGGTCTTAATGTCAATATATTAGGTTTGATTTCCAAGAGTTATGAAAAGTTTCCAAGAGTTCTTGTTTTTCCAAGAGTTCCTTTTGAAGTTTATCTGATGACCCCTTCCATATGAAGTGCCCCTGGGACACAAATAATAAAAAATTGGAGCCCTATCCTTTGGGATTCTGTGGTATTTTAATATACAATACAAACAAGCTAGTTATAAAGGTTCTCTTTATTAGCTGACTGTTGGCGTGAAGTGTAATCCTACTTTGAATAATAAACTAAGGTCAGATTAATAGCCAACTGGACCACTAATAGTTGCTATACTGAAATTGTATATATAGGAATTAGCGATCTAGAAAGTGAAACTTTGTTGATAGCTTACAAGTTGGCTATTTTAAACTGAAGTTTATAAATACTTTTGAAATTTTAATAGCCAACTAGTTAGCTAATTCTATAAAGTATATACAGTTCTCTCATTAGCTGACTAGTTGGCTAATTCAGGCTGAAGTGTATATATGGGTGAGATCTAATAGCCAACTGGTTGGCTAATCTAAACATGTATATATATAGCTGAGACTTTGATAGCCAACTAGCTAGCTAATTCTACTGTGTATTAGAAAAACTTTATTGTTAGCTGACTAGTTCACTATTTTAAACTAAAGCTTATATATACCTGGGATCTTTAATAGCCAACTAGCTAGCTAATTCTACTGTGTATTAAAACTTTATTGGTTGCTGACTAGTTGGCTATTTTAATCTAAATTTTATAATTGTTACCTGGATATAATAGCCAACTAATTCTACTTTAGCTACTTTGGGCTATCTTGGAAAGGGGTTAGGTTAGGAAAATGAAACTTTCAGTGATGGATCTACATGCTAAAGTATGTCCTGGGAAGGTATTCTAAAGTATCTATCTTCACTCCTTCTCCCTCTTGAGGGCCCGAAATTGCCAACATGACAGGTCTATACATATTGGAATTTTGAAAAAAACAACACTTTACCTTAATTTTCCATTATCAGTTTCTTTTTCTCTAGCTTCAGTTCTGAAAATGCAATTCCTGTTATTTGAGTAGAATTTTAAGCCATACCAATGTGTTTTTTTTTTTCAAAATTTAGGAAATGTATTTGTATATCTTTAAAACTTTATAAATTGGGATTGAGCTAAAACATTTTGCTGAAGCTAAAAACAATTTTGTTGTACTTTTCATTTAGGTAGAAGATGTATCTTGCAAGGTTTCACTTTTATAACACACAGATTTTTAAAGGTCATCTAAGGACAGGACCCTCCAATATATATATATATATATATATATAGTTATATATATATATATATATATATATATATATATATATATATATATATATATAATATATATATATATATATATATATATATATATATATATAATATATATATATATATATATATATATATATATATATATATTATATATATATATATATATCTATATATATATATATATATATATATATATATATATACATAGAGAAAAATCCTTAGCTAATCATTATATATAGGAACTTTTTTTTAGTTGACTAGGTAGCTAAAGTTAATGAAGTATATATATGTATATATATATATATATATATATATATATATATATATATATATATATATATATATATATATATATATATATATTATATATTATATATATATATATATATATCTATATATATATATTATATATATATATATATATATATATATATATATATATATATATATATATATACTATATATATATATATATATCTATATATATATATATATATATATATATATATATATATATATATATATATATATATATATATATATATGTATATATATATATATAAGTATATATATATATATATATATATATATTATCATATATATATATATATATATATATATATATATATATATATATATATATATATACTTTCATTAACTTTAGCTACCTAGTCAACTAAAAAAAGTTCCTATATATCATGATTAGCTAAGGATTTTTTCTCTATATATAGGCTAAACTAGGCTATACTATTTTGGTAAATTTCTAGGTGGTGCTATAATTTAGCTAAAAGGAAAGTGAAAATGTCATTTGATGCCTTTTTATGCTCTCTTTCACAATTCAATAATTGCTTCTGGGGCTAGTTGCATCTTAAGGCCTTAAAGGGACCCCAAAGGTATTTCATTTTTGTAACCACACAAAGAAGTTATCAACACTAGTTAAGTTATTGAAAAGTGGTTAAAAACATATCACTAGTTTATAAATAAGTATTCAAGAGTAATATATTCCAAAAATACTTATTTATAACAATTTAAACCTCATTTATTAGGCAACTCAAAGATAAACTGTTTTCCTACTGTTTTTCAAGTTTTTCCAATGCCATAATAGAAAAATAGCACTGAATGTTGCATTGTGACACTTTGCCATCAACAATTCAGGGTATATATTTGCACATTAGGGGGGTGTGGCATGGGTTAATTTCATGGTAACTTTGCAGTGGCCATACCAATTTAGCCAGTATGAAAATGAAGACATCATTTGATGCTTTTTTATGCTCTTTCATAATTCATATAAAATACTTTTGGGGCCCTTTTAAGAGCTCAAGATTCAATTAGCCCCAGAAGCAATTACTGAATTATGCAAGAGCATAAAAAAAGGCATCAAATGACATTTTCACTTTCTTTTAGCTAAATTATAGCACCACCTTTTAGCTAAATTATAGCACCTATGCATCAGATGACATTTTCACTTTTCCTCTTAGCTAAATTATAGCACCACCTCAAAATTTACCACTATTTTATAGTAGCTATATGTTAGATATCCACCTTTACAATAGGCAATGCAGTAAATATTTACCAATCATATTATTGACTTACAAATAAAGTGAATATACCACTTGATGCCTTTTTTTATACTTTTTCCATATATAATAATCATTTTGTTGGAAATGAAATTTACCCTCACCTCTATATACCAATTCAGGTATATATTTGCACATTAGGGGGGTGGGGGTAAAGTTTAAACATACCTCCCATTTACATCAGAAATAAAATTTGCCTCCACCCCCCCCCCCCCCCTAATGTGCTAATGCATACCCTGATTGGTATATATAGGGGTGGGGGTAAAATTCATTTACAACAAAAGTGATTATTATTTTGGAAAGAGCATAAAAAGGCATCAAGTGGTATATTCACTTTATTCTTAAGTCAATAATATGATTTGGTAAATATTTACCAGCAATGCTACACCATTGGATCTGATTATAAAAAAAGAATTCATTAGGCCAATTGTAGTATTTTCTTTCACTTCTGCATATAGCATAGGGCTATATCTGTCTCTACTAGGAGGGAAGTACATAGAGGGATGTACTTAGTAGCCTGTTATATTTGAATTGCTGATTAGGGTGGTGGTGTGCCAGCAAGGGGGGTGAGCATAAAAAAGACACTTAACTAATAGGCCTATATTCACTTTATTTACAGGTTGGTAAAATAAATTGCCCTAAATTTTCTTTTTTTTTAATGTGCAGGATGTTTCTACAAGATTATCAAAGGCATATTTCCTTCCATTAGGCTACTACAAAACTTTAGAAAACCATTTTCATATAATATTTGATAATAAATTGCAAACTGGAAAGATAGCCAGTTTTAACTAAATATAGTACCTAAAAGGAATGCCCAGGGGCAAATCTCCAAAATTTTATTGGGGGAGGAGGGCAAGAGGGGTTCATATCCAGATAGTCAAGGGGCACGGACTGTATAATTTTTTTTTCAAATCATTGCAGGGTAACTGCCCCTCCCCAACCCAGTGCCCCTGATGACTGCATTGATTTTACATGTGTAAAAAAACACACTACACTATTAGGACTACATATAGGCCTACATATCAGGTGGGGAGTCCCTGCTCATATTCACCTTGTCCCGAATCATTTATGGAATCTTGTATATGTTGAACATTTTGTTACTACGATTGAAAATTGTATTGATCTATTACCAGAAACCGAAGCTTTTGTAACTCTCTGTACTACAGCTTTCATTTCCCTGTGGACTCGAGCACGTTAAATGTAGGTTAAATGCTCATGCTCACTAGTTTTCTGAAACATTGCCGATGCTTTGAGATTGAAATTGCAATACAATAAAAGGGCCGCTCTTTTACTCATCTTTGTGCTAATTACCTTGCATCTTTTGACACATAACGCTTTAAAGTCAAATCTTAGCACTAAGATCTTACATCTTATAGCTATTTTTTGCAAACGTCTTACATCATTGTGCTCTGATCTGCGGTCTAAGAACAATGATGAGTATATCATCACAGTTCTCTCATCTTTGTTCTATCATTCATCATTCATCATTGTCACTGGCGCTTTACTGAAAACCAAATATATAACAAATATTTTCTTTTGTACTTTGTATTGAAAATAAACTTTAAACTATGGTAAAATTTTGAAATGATGAGCTTTCAGGAATTATATCATTATACATCAAATATTCAGTTAAATTTTTTAGTTCTTTCTAAATTGCCGAAGACGAATATAGTTTCAAAGGCAGCGCGCTGGCGCTGCCCAAAAAAGAACGATGTGGGTACAATGTATTTTTTTTTTTTTTTGTTTCAGCCTGGCACTTCGTATCGAAAGAGTTGTCGTAGAAACTTCGAAAAGGGCTCATTCGATTGGGAATTGGACTGGCTAGTGGCCTTTTTAATAGTCGAAAGTGAATGGAGGGCAACTAGCCCGCCCATCCATCATTCCCCCAAACACATCCAATCAAAATTTTGAGATAACCATTTTGTTCAGCGTAGTTGATTTCCACATAGAAAATATTTTTTTGAGGAGGACATTCCCCCATAACCCTCAGTGCAAGGTTTTAAGTTATGCCCTGAGGGCACATAAGAACGATGTTGGTACAATGTACTATGTATTATTTTTTTCCTTTAGAGCAGGCACTTCATATCGAAAGAGTTGTCGTAGAAACTTCAAAAGGGGCTCATTCGATTGGAAATTGGAGTGGCTAGTGGCCTTTTTAATAGTCGAAAGTGATTGGAGGGCAACTAGCCCCCTCCACCCACCCATTTTATTCTCCCAAACACATCCAATCAAAATTTTGGGATAGCCATTTTTGTTCGGCGTAGTTGATTTCCACATAGAAAATATTTTTTTTAGGAGGACACTCCCCCCATAACCCTCAGGGCAGGGGTTTTAAGTTATTGCCATCAGGGCATATAAGAACGATGTTGGCACAGTGTACTATGTATTATTTGTTTTCCTTTAGAGCAAGGCACTTCATATGGAAGGGGTCGTCGTAAAAAACTTCAAAAGGGGCTCATTCAACTGGAATTTGAGAGTTTCTAGTGCCCTTTTTAATACTCGAAAGTGATTTGAGGGCAACTAGCTCACCCCCCCCCCCCGCCCATCATTCCCCCAAACACATCCAATCAAATTTTTAGATAGCCATTTTGTTCAGCGTAGTTGATTTCCAGATAGAAAATATGTTTTTGAGGAGGACCTCCCCCCTCAACCTCAGGGCAAGGGTTTTAAGATATGCCCTGGGGGCATAATAGAAGGCGCTGTGGTAGAAACTTCAAAAAAGACTCATTTGATTGAAAATTTAAAGGGCTAGTGCTCTTTGAATAGTCAAAAGTGATTGAAGGGCAACTAGCCCCCCCCCCACGCCCATAATTCCCCCAAACACATCCAATCAAAATTTTGAGATAGCTGTTTTGTTCAGCGGAGTTGATTTCCAGATAGAAAATATATTTTTGAGGAGGACACTCCCCCACAACCCTCAGGGCAAGGGTCTTAAGTTATACCCTGGGGGCATATAAGATTTTTATAGAAGGCGTTGTCGTAGAAAACTTCAAAACAGGCTCATTCGATTGGAAATTCGAAGGGCTAGTACCCTTTTAAATAGTCGAAGGTGATTGGAGGGCAACTAGACCCCCCCCCCACGCCCATCATTCCCCCAAACACATCCAATCAAAATTTTGAGATGGCCATTTTGTTTAGCGTAGTTGATTTCTAGATAGAAAATATGTTTTTGAGGAGGACACTCCCCCAAAACCCTCGGGGCAATGGTTTTTAAGTTATGCCCTGGGGTATATAAGGTTTTTATAGAAGGTGTTGTCGTAGAAACTTCAAAAAAAGGCTCATTCGATTGGCAATTCAAAGGGCTAGTGCCCTTTTTAATAGTCAAAAGTTATTGGAGGTAACTAGCCCCCTCCCCGCCACGCCCATCATTCCCCCAAACACATCCAATCAAAATTTTGAGATAGCCATTTTGTTCAGCGTAGTTGATCCCAAGATAGAAAAATATATTTTTGAGGAGGACACTCCCCCACAACCCTCAGGGCAAGGGTTTTAAGTTATGCCTTGGGGGCATATAAGGTTTTTATAGAAGGTTTTGTCGTAGAAACTTCAAAAAAGGCTTATTCGATTGGAAATTCAAAGGGCTAGTTCCCTTTTAATAGTCGACAGTGATTGGAGGGCAACTAGTTCCCCCCTCTTGCCCATCATTCCCCCGAACACATCCAATCAAAATTTTGAGATATCCATTTTGTTCAGCGTAGTTGATCCCGAGATAGAAAATATATTTTTGAGGCGGACACTCCCTCACAACCCTCGAAGCAACGGTTTTAAGTTACGCCCTGGGGGCATATAAGGTTTTTATAAAAGGCGGTGTAAAAAAACTTCAAAACCGGCTCATTCGATTGGATATTCGAAGGGCTAGTACCCTTTTTAATAATCGAAAGTGATTGGGGGCAACTAGCCCCCCCCACGCCCATCATTCCCCCAAACAGATTCAATCAAAATTTTGATACAGCCATTTTGTTCAGCGTAGTTGATATCCAGATAGAAAATATGTTTTGAGGAGGACACTCCCCCTCATCCCTTAGGGCAACGGTTTTAAGTTATGCCCTTGGGGCATATAAGGTTTTTATAGAAGGCGCTGTCGTAGAAACTTCAAAAAAGGCTCATTCGATTGGAAATTCAAAGGACTAGTGCCCTTTTTAATAGTCTAAAGTGATTGGTGGGCAACAAGCCCCCCCCCCCCCCACGCCCATCATTTCCCCAAACACATCCAATCAAAATTTTGAGATAGCCATTTTGTTCAGCGTTGTTGATTTCCAGATAAAAAGTATGTTTTTGAGGAGGACACTCATCCCAAACCCTCACCCCAAAAAATGCAATAAAAATTTTGAGATAGCCATTTTGTCTAGCGGAGTTTGATTTCCAGATAGAAATTTTGTTCAGCGTAGTTGATTTCTAGATAGAAAATATGTTTTTTGTGGAGGACACTCCCCCAAAACCCTCGGGGCAAAGGTTTTAAGTTATGCCCTGGGGGCATATAAGGTTTTTAGAGAAGGTGTTGTCGTAGAATCTTCAAAAAGGCTCATTCGATTGGCAATTCAAAGGGCTCATTCGATTGGAAATTCGAAGGGCTAGTACCCTTTTCAATAGTAGAAGGTGATTGGAGGGCAACTAGACCCCCCCCCCACGCCCACCCCCCCAAACACACGCCCATCAAAAATTTCCCCCAAACACGTATGCAATCAAAATTTTTTGAGAAACACCCCCCATTTTTTTTTTCAGCGTAGTTGATTTCCAGATAGAAAATGCGGCACAGTTTTTTTGAGGAGGACGACTCCCCTTCATAGCCCTCAGACTGGAAAGGGTTTTTTAATAAGTGATTTGATGCCATGAGGGCAAACACATAAGAACGATGCTGGCCATTTTTGTTCACAGTTGTAATATGTTTTATTTGTTTCAACTCCTTTAGAGCAGGGGCACTTCATTTGGAAGGGGTCGTCGTAGAAACTTCAAAAGGGGCTCATTCGACTGGAAATTGAGAGTTCTAGTGCCCTTTTTAATAGTCGTAAGTGATTTGAGGGCAACTACGCTCCCCCCCACGAGATAGCCATATCATTCCCCAAACACTCACTCCCAAAACACTCCAATAAAAATTTTGAGATAGCCATTTTGTTCAGCGTAGTTGATTTCCAGATAGAAAAGCGTAAGTTGATAGATGTTTTTTTGAGGAGGACACTCCCCCTCACCCTCAGGGCAATGGTTTTAAGTTATGCCCTGGGGGCATATAAGGTTTTTATAGAAGGCGTTGTCGTAGTATCTTCAAAAAAGGCTCATTCGACTGGAAATTCAAAGGATAGTGCCCCGATTTTTAATAGTCGAAAGTTATTGGAGGGCAACAAGCCCCCCCTACCGCCCACGTCATTCCCCCAAACACATCCAATCAAAATTTTGAGATAGCCATTTTGTTCAGTGTAGTTGATTTCCAGATAAAAAAATATGTTTTTGAGAGGGACACTCCCCTCATCCCTCAATAAAAATCGGCAAGGGTTTTAAGTTTACCCCAAAAATATAAGGTTTTTTAGTCGTAGAATTCAAAAAAGGCTCATTGATTAGAATTTCAAAGGTGCTAGTGCCCTTTTAATAGTCGACAGTGGAGGGCAACTAGCCCCCCCCCTGTTCATTTCCCCTAGACATCCAATCAAAATTTTGTTCCAGTTCAGTAGTTGATTTCCTAGATAGAAAATATATTTTTGACGAGGACACTCCCCACAACCCTCAGGGCAACGGCTCTAAGTTATGCCCTGGGGTTATATAAGGTTTTTATAGAAGGCAGTGTAAAAAAAAAACTTCAAAACTTGCTCATTCGATTGGAAATTCGAAGGGCTAGTACCCTTTTTAATAATCGAAAGTGATTGGAGGGCAACTAGCCCCCCCCCATACCCCATCATCCCCCCAAATAGATCCAATCAAAACATTGATACAGCCATTTTGTTCAGCGTAGTTGATTTCCAGATAAAAATATGTTTTTGAGGAGGACACTCCCCCACAGCCCTCAGGGTAAGGATTTTAAGTTACGCCCTGGGGTCATATAAGGCTTTTAAAGAAATCTTTGTCGTATAAACTTGAAAAAAGAGCTCATTCGACTGGAAATTCAAAGGGATAGTGCCCTTTTTAATAGTCGAAAGTGATTGGAGTGCAATTACCCCCCCCCCCCACGCCCATCATTCTCCAAAACACATCCAATAACAATTTTGAGATAGCCATTTTTTTCAGCGTAGTTAAAAGTTTTGGAAATTAGGTCTTTAAGGATGAAAACCCTTCCCCCCGCAGCCCTCTGGGCAAGGGTTGTAAGTTATGCCCTGGAGCATATAATGTTTTTATTGAAAGTGTTTTCGTAGAAACTTCAAAAGGGTTCATTCAATTAGAAATTGAAAGGCTAGTGCCTTTTTTAAATAGTTCAAAGTGATTGGATAGCGACTAACGCCCCTCTCACGCCCACCATTTTCCCAAACACACCCAATCAAAATTTTGAGATGTACATTTTGTTCAACGTAGTTGAACGTTCTGGAAGTTAAGTCTTTTAGGATGATAACCCCCTCAGAGCCCTCAGTGCAAGGGTTTTAAGTTATGGCCTGAGGGCATATAAGGTTTATATAGAAAGTTGTTGCATAAATCATAGGCAGCAGGATCGCACTGCCTAAGTAAAGAACAAGGACACTCGAGAACGAGACAAGAAACGGGGACTAAGTAAAGAGGAGGACTTTCCCCCACCATCCTCTGGGCAAGGTTTTAATTTATGCCCTGGGGGCATATAAGAACGATGTTGGCACAATGTATTATTTATAAATTTTTTCCTTTAGAGCATGGCACTTCCTATCGCAAAAGTTGTTGTAGAAATTTCGAAAAGCGCGCATTCAATCGGAAATTGGAGTGGCTTGTGCCTTTTTAATAGTCGAAAGCGATTGGAAGGTGACTAACACCCCTCTCTCGCCCATCTTTACCCCAACACATCCAATCAAAATATTGAAATAGCCATGTTGTTTAAACGTAGTTGAAAGTTCTAGAAATTTGGTCTTAGAGGATGACAACCACCCTTAAAGACCTTAGGGTAAGGGTTGTAATTTATGCCCTGAGGGCATATCAGGTGTTTATAGAAAGCGTTGTCGTTTCCAAAAGGGCTCATTCGAGTGCAAATCGAAAGGCTTAGTGCCCTTTTTAATACTCGAAAGTGATTGGAAGGCTTGAAATTATTATAGAAAAGATCGAAGTGGTATAATGTATTATTTTTTGTTGTTGTTGTTGTTTTTTTAGAAGAGGGCACTTCGTATCGAAGGAGTTGTCTTGGGAAATTCGAAAAGGGCTCATTCGATTGAAAATAGAAAGGGCTGATGCCCTTTATAATAGTCCAAAGTGATTCTAGGGCAGCTAATCCCCCTTTCACTCCCACCCTCCCACGCCCACCTTCCCACGCCAACCCTCCCATTTCTGCTCTTAAAATTTAACCAAATCGAAACAGCGTAAGGGTATCCAAGCTATCAAAGAAAAGTAAACAGATTTTTTTGCAAATGGTATCAAGTTTTCCATTTCAGGTCAACTAGAGGAGGTATGAAACTAAATTAAACAGTACTATTTGTGTCCAGGTTTTTAAAAGGGTGTATGTTGTTAAAAATTAATGAAGATTTTTCTCTAGCATACAAATAGCAGGCCAACTAAAAAGTCTTAAAAAACGAAAAGATTTAAAGTATTATTTCCTTTTTCTTTGAAAGGACTATGTCAATATAAAACGAAAAGAAATTAATTTAAAAACTTTTCCCACAAAATAAGTTTTTCAAAGAAAAGTAAATAACACCATTAAACAAAAAATGAAAAAAAATAAAATCAAATATTCTACCAAGCGTGAAATTACCACAAATCAGTATCGATAAATAAATGAAACCCAAAATGAACATAAATTACAATAATTAACCGAGTCAAACTCAAAACGAGCAAAAATTAACATAAGTTGGGCGCAAAACCCCTATGCCTTCCCAAGGCCAGGATAAAATTTTCACTTTACTGAAAAAATACAAATGAATGTGCATTGTCAGTTTAATATACATATACTGATATTTAGTAATCAAAATGTTAATATTATTTGATTTATTAAAGTTATAAAAAGTAAAAACACTTAAGTAGAAAGGGGGGTGCTACTCGTGACGGGGCTCCATATATGGGCATAGAGTCCCTAGGGAGATGGTTTTCTCACTGAGAATAAAAAAACAGAATTTTTCTCACTTGAAAAAACAGGAATTTTCTCACTTTTATGGATGTTTCTTGGACGGTTATGAGTGTTGGTCAATTTATTTGATGTTTTTTCATGGATGTCAACATCAATTTATGTCTGTTTTATGGTTTTTTGTCAGTTGAGAATGGAAAAACAGGATTTTCTCACTTCGATGGATGTTTTCTGGATTATTGAGTCTAACGGGGACCGGAGTCAATGACCTCTTCTTACGAATGTTATGATCCATGAATTAGGAAACATGATCACATGTTTCCTTCTCAGCCAATCAGCGAGTCGGTTTACATATTAGCGGTGGAGGGTATATGAGGAAAGGATTTTTGCTATAGTTTTTATTAGTCTGTGAATAGAATTCAAAGGAGTGAGAAGAACAGTTTTGACTTTACTCATTTGAATATATATTTGTGATGGCGATGAGTGGAATGTTTACCCTCTTAGAAGTTGATAGTGGAGTTGACGGTAATAATACAAGAGCACCAAACATTGCGGTGGAAATCACGAGAGGATCACGGCTTTGTCTGGAATGGGATGAAGTATATGCAAGATATGTTATATCCTTGAGCAAATTTAAAATGGAGGATCAATTATGTTTCGCTGCAAAAGTTGATATAGCACATGTTAATAGACTTCAATGTGCTTTAAGTGCATTAGTGAAACATATCGAAGACAATAAACTCTATCGCTAATTGTACATGCATAGTATTATTGTTGTTGTTGTAATTATTCAATAAAATTGTTTCGAAATCGAAAATGTTCCCTTTCTTTTCGGGGGGCTAAGAATCAGGGTCAGTCTAGAGTCAGCAGTCAGAGTGAAAGGATTGAAAAATGAATAAATTTGAGAAAGAGAGAATTAGATCAAATCTAGTGTTTATGGAAAAACATTTGATTTTGGATGATGATTTTCTCGAGTTATCTCTTCAACGCAGGATATTCTCTCATCAGGGAACACTTGACAATATAATGAGGAGTGATTCTCCCCCATTGGACTATTGTATGAAACTTTTAAAATGTGATTCAAATGCTTATACTCAATTTATTGATATATTAATTGGAACAAAGCAGAATCATATCGTGGATATACTTTTGAAAACATTGCCAATGGATTCAATGTAGATGGCTCCTCCTTCGAAAGAGGTAACGTCACAGCTACTCCTCTCCACATTCCTCCACCCTGAATTTATCGAGCGAGGACGATCAGTTTCGTTTTAGCTGTGAGAGAGTCAAGTGAAATTGGAAGACCAAAAAAAAAAGTTCTATACATGTCCATTGTGTATGTACACACTCTTGGCAGTTGGGACTCAGTGTGAGAATTGTACAATTATTGATGACTATAGTGAAAAGTGCAAATTATATAATCCTTGTAAATTACATAGAGGCTATGCAGTACAAATTAAAGGATGTAATTCATGTCTTGAGGAGGTGTGTGACTCTCACCCTAGAGGACACCTGTGCTCCAATTGTCACTATGATGAATGTGATCAGTGGGAGAATACTTACCCCGCTATGATTGGAAAGAATCCCAAACGTGATTTCAGTTTATTTCTACGAGATTGGTATCGTCGTGGATTTAAATTATTCTGGGAAGAGGAATCTGGTCTACGATTCAACTGTTGGGGTAACAAGACAATTTGGTTTCTACGTCATCGTTGTGACGACACTGCCTACTATGACT
Source organism: Artemia sinica (assembly GCA_027921565.1). Taxonomy (NCBI): domain Eukaryota; kingdom Metazoa; phylum Arthropoda; class Branchiopoda; order Anostraca; family Artemiidae; genus Artemia; species Artemia sinica. The sequence continues at coordinate 123,074 of JAPEVW010000398.1, forward strand.
ATAAACCAAGTGATTTTTATTTGGCAGTTACCGAATGTAATTCACCATTTGAAAATACTGTATGTGATATTGCTTTAAATAGACAGATTGAAACTCGTGAATTTCATAATATGAATGCAAATAGTATCATTGACTATACAAAGAGATATGACAAGAGTGAAGTTACATTGTACTGTAGAAAATGTGACCCTGACTTTGCAGTCAATCAAGATCAATATACAGTGAATCCAAATGATTTACCGGCATTAGTGGTTCACGACAGTTGCCTATACATCGAAGAAGAAGAAGAAATCTAAAGTGAAGATTTAAAGACATTGTTGTATATATATGCATTTTATTAATAAACAAATTCACAAACATTTTTTAAGCACTTTACTCTTAGGGCACTGAAGTCAATACTGTATAGGTCTGAGAGGATATTTTCCACTAGAAAGTCGTTCAGACGTGGATTGTCACTATAAATGTGGAGAAACTGCTTGTAAGTATAGCCGCGACATCGGAACACAAAATATAGTAGTGCATGGAAGCCATAGCTTTTAGTCGTTAGATCCTGCACCCTCTTCCGATTTTGAATAATAGTTTTCCCACTGCTCTCAATAAAGTTGCTGATGTGAGGTGTGTAGAATGTATAGGGTAGACCAAGAGGATCAAAAAAATCAATCGTCTTCATTGTTTGAAAGACGCACAGCCAATGACCCGTCAGCACAGTCGACGGACTGCTATTAACAATAATCAAGGTATTTTTGACACTTTGAATTTTTCCAAGAAAGTCCGAGGGTAGACAATAGGATTTGTACTGGGACATGTAGGGGTTCATATTAAATACATTGATTATTTGACTGGTGTTCATGGCGCCAAGTCTAGTAGAACACTGCCTTCGGGAGTGATTTCCCAATAGGTTTCATATTGATTTAGTGAGATTAGTGCAATACTCTCAGCCAATGGGTCGGCAAATGTACACTCTAAACGCAAACTCCTCGTACGTACTATACTCATATCCTGTGTGCCAGACAAATCCAGTACAATGATACCATGTGTTTTAGCAAACATATCTTCGGTTATACCATTTTCAAATAGTTGCGAATCATGATCTAGGGTTTGCATGGTCAACTCATACAATGTTCTATAGGATTTATCAAAAGATAGATTGTAGAGTGGGATGCCGTTTACTTTGCACACAAGAGATGAAAGTCCAAACATTTCGAATTTATGTGGGCATTCCGTCCACGATCCTATTGCACTGGCGCTTTTTACAAATGCCAAAGCGAGTTTTGACGGAATTTCGCCATTGATAAAGGATGAATCGGTGAAGGTGCGTGAGCCCATGGCAATATGACGTTGATTGGTGATTGTATGAGGAACAAGTAGTTTAATATTATTTCCATTGGCTCTCAGTTTTTCCACTGCCAAAGCAACAGAACTCAAGACCTGTTGTTTGCGTACATGAAGTATTGCCGAGGTGAGGGAGAGACTTACATCAGGATTGGCATCAAGTTCTTTTCTCAATATGAAATTGGATGGTGCAAGCGTCAGTTTTTATATCCACTTTAACATTGGGCGGCAGCCATTGTGGTATATTAAATATTTCATGATATATTTTTCCAACTAGATGTAATTCACTAGTTGTAGCATTTTTAAGTGCATCTGTACTATCAGTATTAGTAATATATTCATATCCATTGGAGGTGCCTCTCAATTCCTTGTATGACTTGGGTGTCATCAGCATGAATTGCATATAGCTTGTATAATTTGAGAGATTGTTGCTTGTGCTCACCAGCGTGCCATTGATGTAGACACTAATTTGACTAAATAGATTATGTAATATACAATTTTCATAGGATATTCCATCGGCTCGAATTGGCATTGTATTATCGGATATCCGGACTTTCATTTGTAAATCTATAAATGTTGAAGACATGTC
>JAPEVW010000399.1:0-124976 GCA_027921565.1 Artemia sinica
GAATTTATTATATAATATTGATAGCATTTCTGTAAATTTAGTTTCGTAGATAGCTTTACAGAACCAACAGCTAAATGACGTATAGAAGGAGAGGCAAGCAACTTTCAATATCAGTAAGGTACGTTAGGCCTAATTTAGAATGGGAATTTTTCGCAACGAGCCCTCCCCCTCTTCCTAAAGTCCTGGATCCACTACTGACCAAAATACAGCCAATTTGACCTATCTAGTTGTAGTACGAATATCATTATTAAAAGCACTCAGTCTTATTTTCTTTTTGAATGATTTCTTTTCATTCAGGGAATTACATTCATTGTATATCTACTTTCTTATTCTTCAATGATTTCATTTCTGTACAATTTGCAGATGTGGAGGGTGTATTAATTTCCACTTTTGAAAGTTTAAAAACAAGAGAAATCTAATCTTGAACGATAGATTTTAGGTAGTTAATGAACCTTAAATACAAGAGGAAAAAATTGACCTGAGCAAATGTGGCGAGACAGGAAGCATAGAGCATTTTCCAATTTCGCTATTAACTAGGCTCACATTTTATTTGATGGTAAGGTTTCAAAGGCAGTTTATTTGGAAAATTAATGTGGAGCACATTTTGAAATGTAATGAACCCCTATTTTTCTCGTTTTCCTTATGTTAAAAACGCGGATGGCTTAATAAAAGAAATAATTATCTGCTCAAAGAGAAGAGCAAATTTGACACTTAAAACGAGCAACAGCTTTAAAGTTACTTAATAAATTAAAGTTTTTCGAAACGATTGGAGGGCAACTGCCTCCCCCCCCCCCATCGACGCCACTGAGCCCATGAGCACAAAAGCAAGTTCTTTCACCTCTTTTTTATTCACTGGGATATAATTATAACAAATTAAGGAAAGGGCAAATCAGTAGTCATACACTTACAACGACAACGTATAATTAAGGATTGCCATGAAAGTATTTGCAATTTGCACGAGTCTACAAATTTGTTTGAGAGCATTTCTCCTTTGCTTCCGTTTACAAATTCGTTTATTCTGAACTACCAATAAGATACTTGAATTCCCTCTTAGAATTGATATATTTACTGTTTAATTTCTTTCCTTAGGCATTGGTAACATCCAGGGGCGGATCCAGGATTTTTCTTAGCAGGGGGCGCATAATAGGTTTCTCCGATAAACTTGCGAAAAATGAAATATTATCAATTTAAAGGGAACCTCAACAATTATACATCGCAGGTAGATAATGGAAATGGTCGTAAATTTAATCTAAAATCTGGTGAGGATTAAAGTTATAATAAATATGTGAAGTGAAAACAATGTAAAGATTTTGATACTAAAAATAGTAAGTTATAAAAACCACCCCGCCATAAAATAAATAAAAAGCTGTTCGCCATCTACAAAAAAAAATGATATTTAATATTTTCTATATAATTTTTAGCCTTTGTACTTCTGACCGCTAAAGCGTGTGATTTAAGCTTTGTATTGTAAAAAAAATTGGTCTTGAACCATCTTTTGGAGTCATGCATTCTTTGTGACTTTTTGTATAAGTCAAATCATTTAATATGTCGTCTAACTACATGGCATCGCTTTGTAATTAATATGGTAATGAAGAGTAGGAAATGAAGATCGTATATGCGTAAAAGATTAAACATTAAATACTAGTTCGCTTAGGGGTTTGAAAGAAACATTGAACAAAGAGATAGAAATTCATAGAAGACATTTAAAACGAGTATTTTAAGTATAGGCAATAAAACATAAACTAATCACTGTTTCTCTTTAAAAATAGTGTTTTAATAAACAGTGTCAACTTCGACGAAATCTCAAAAATTTACTAATCAAAATTTCGTTTTTTCATAACAGCATATTGTATCTTTTCACTTTTAAAGTTCGATACATTTTGCTTAAATTACAGAATTCACAATTTTATTTTATTATAAAAAATTCAATTTTTCTCTTTCTACTCCCGCCGCATCTATTTATTACACGGTAGATGTCTACCTCAAATTTCAGTGAATGTTTATGATGGCTAGTCCTATCAGTCTAGAGAAATGAAACTAAGAGAGGAAAGAAAATAACAAAATGAAAAATAAAATCAAAAAAGGTGAAAAAACGAGGATTTTGTCAGGCAGTGGCGAAACATGAAGAAGAAGAAATAAGCAAATATTTTGACAAGGACTTCCGCCGAGTCGTCTTCAGTGCTAAAAAAAAGAAAAAAAAAAAAAAAAAAAGAAAAGAAACCAACGAAAATCGAACCTTTCGAAGTTTACCTCACAACGACAGAACAGAAAATAAATAAGAACCAGGTTGGAATCAATGAAAAAGAAATCTACCAAGATGATTGAGCAATAATCCTTCGTTTATCTACAGCCTTAGCTGGCCTACAAACTCGTTCATCATTTGATGCGCATATAGTTTCCTTCCAAGTTATACCGGGTGAAAGTATTGATTGAGTCCTTCAAAATTAAACTGTCATAAATTGGGCTTAATGAAATATCTCCAGTATCTCTATTTATTGCTAAATTTCGGTTTATGTACTTTTTTATCTCAATTACCTCTTTAAAAGTTTGTGGTAGGCCATTTACAGTAGATATTAAGGTTGCCACGTCAAAAAGAACCAGATGGGTCGGATTTTCGAAAATATGCAGGGCCAATGCCGAATCAAAGTTGTCATTGTTATTTTTCAATCTCAGGGACTTATCTATTGAAATTCTGTGTTCATGCAAACGTTCACCTGGTTGTTGATGGGTCCTACCAATGTAAAATTTCCCACATGAACACGGGATTCTGTAGACACCACTACCCAGTACAGGGTCAGTTTTATCCTTTCCTGAGTTGAAAAAAAGTTCAAACTTTTGTTCAGTTTTGAAAGAAACAGAGAGATTATGTTTTTTTTTAAATTTTTCCAAGTTTATCGCCAAGTTTCGGGATGTATCTATTCATCGATCCATCCAGGAAAATATGAACTCTAATAAAGATGCATGTAGGTACTTGCTTCAAACTAAGTATACGATTCGAAATGCTCCTTAAAAAAATAATGGTATGTTGGTTACTTTTGTATTTGATAGGTATAGATCAGTGATTTAAATTCTCAGGGTTTCAAGCTGTGGTAGATATTAAATTAATCTATTATTTATTTGAAATTTTTAGAGAGATGAAGGGGCATTTGAGATCATCAACGATTTACCAGGAGGGAGGAGGCAAGTGTTATCAGAAAATTTGTTTATTGACGTTTAAATTGAAATATTGGGTGTTATGTTTATGTTTTATATATTAAACCGTTAATAGACAACGAACTATATGTAAGGAGCAATTCGTGCTTATAACAATCAAAATTTTAAGAAAAGTTTTGATAGCAATTTTTACAGTAAACAAATTGACTTTTTCTGGTAATTCTAAAGATATAAGACTCCCTTTCAGTGGTTAACTCAAATTGCGAATTTCCACTTGTTTTCAACATTTCATTGGTTCCTAAGACTAATGAACATTTGACACTAGTTCAACATTTCATTTCACATTTCAACAGTTAGGCCAAAATGCTTGAAAAAAAATTCAGATAGATACAAAAAATAAACACATAATTATTTGCCTTCTTTTATAAACAATTGTTTGAAAATCTATTTTTCTTAAATGATTACTCCGACCTTTGAAAGAGTGGTTCAAATCATATACTTAGTTTTAAGTGCAGTCTTATACGAACCTTTATTGAAGTTAAGATATTTTTAAGAGTGTGGCCTTTATTTTAATATTCCAGGATGAACAGAGGCGGCGATGACATCACAGAGCTTTAATTAGATGAAAATAAGCAGTAAAGCGGCCATTCTTTGCCAATCGAAATCCAAAATGTAAGTTAATAATATCTTTGCACTTCTCATGCATTTACTTTCTATTATAAAAATTCCCCAAAAGTCAAAATGTTGTAAAAACCACCAGGCTTCACAAAAAAGCAAAAACAGCCAAAAAAAGGTAATGATTTCAATTTCTTTGCCTCTGTGCCATAGCAAGACTCGAAAACAAATCTTTGACAGTAAAAAGAAGTTGAAATATTACGTTTTTCAGCCCTGTTGTGATAGAACAATCCTGAAATATTATTTCGTTAGCCTAAAGAAGTTATGTTTTTAAGTTCCCCTTTCTTTTTAATACGAAATGAAGATTTTCACCTGCCATTTGGCTTTTTTGGTAATACAGACAGATTCTCGTGATACATATAAATTTAATTAAATACTTTTTGATGGTATGCTTCATCAGTAAGGACATTTTTTTTGAACTTGTTGGGAAAAAAAAACGTTCTTAACAACTTTAACTTATTTATAACTCAAATATTAAAAACGAATGAAAAAAACCCATTAATGTGTTAAAGTATCCCTACCCCACCACAGTAAGCAATCCCAATCCCAGCCCCAAATCTGTCACTACGTTAGATGGGGACACGCCCCCTGCGCCCCCAACTGGATCTACCACCGGTAACATCGCAACTACGAGAATTTTGGCGAAACTCTACTTTCGTCAGAAAGACATGTATATTTTAGAAAAAGATGAAGCTGTTAGAAAACAAGCTGATTTATGCCTAACTTTAGTAAATGTAGCTTCAAGATCAAATAAGGTCAAAGGTATCCTCATGCGAAAACCAATACACTGTGTTCTGGAAGAATCAAAGAGAGCACATCGCAGTGGTGGCATCCCTTGTAGGAATGATTCTTGGGCTACCAGCCATGAGCACAATAGCCAAGCATCACTTCTCAATGACGAGTCAGGTTACTACTGCTAAAAGATCTTCAATTTGCTCCACAGAGAATTAATCAGCTGCAGTTTCTCCGTGACAACTAAAAGCTGCTGCAGTATCTAGTCCAGCTAGAAAAATGATCAGACCAACTTTTTTTTCCATTTTTGGTCTTTTTTCTGTTGAATAAAAAAGAAATTCTTACTTAATTACTTTATCACAAGCTGACTAATTATTTACTTAGCGCAGATACCGATCTACTGATTTCCTACCTTGGGATGAGAATAAGTGGATGGTTGGAGGCAATTAATCAACTGACGCTTCTCTGTTTTCCTCCACATTTCTCCAGGTACCCATTTAGAGCTGAGTCAACTCTGACTGAGGTTACAGAGTCACACCAAAAATCCCCTTTTCTAACCAATGACCTGCAACACCAGGAACCCTTGGTCACACTTTTTCAATTCTTGTGCACTGACCACTTCACTTGGACGGAAAAAAAAGTATTATGAACGATGGTTTGCGTTGCACGAGTGCCAATCTCCCTGATTTTCTGCCTTTGGCCGGGGGTGCACTACGTAGTTGGGGTGAATTATCTGACGCTTTCCGTCTTTTTCCTCCAGATTTTCCCAGGTATCCATTTAGAGCTGTGTCGATTCTGGCTTATTTTACAGAGTCACAACATTGACTCCCGTTCCCAAACCAAATAACCAGCAACACCAGGACTCAGATGCCTGTCCTCAAGAGATAAAGACTAAATTACGGTCATATTATACATCCCTATCCATTTCAATAAAAAAGATTTCTGACGGCGTGTCAGCCGAGTACCATATCCAGGTTCCATTGGAACACTTTTTCGTAAACCTGTTCTGCTTAGGACATGGGTCAATAAGAGATTCAGTGGTCTAAGACTGCGCCCAAGTAGGAGGCAAATCAATTTGCAGTAAGGGGATATGACCCCCCCCCCCCCAAAAAAAAAACCTTTGTCCAACCCATAAAAACGTAACAAAATGCATATTAACAAATTTTTGATGCGTAAGTAAAAGTTTTTCCCAAACAAAAATCCTGGCTATGGCTTTGGGTGTTGCTTGTGTTACTTTTTTTTCTCGAATTTATGTGTGTCATTATGTAGTATGTGCACCCTCGTCTGTTTATTTGGATTAATTACAAAAATACTTTTTGAAAAGGAATTTTTTCAAAGAAAAGTAAAGACCATGTTGAACTTAAGATCAGCAGAAGTAAAAATCTATAATAATTAAAACTCAAAATTACCAGAAAATATTATTAAAAAGTAAATGAAACCGAAAAAGAACAGAAATCAAATAAATGATTATAGTAAACGAACATACAACATATACTAATATAAATCAATAAATAAATCTTAAAACAAGTAAAACTTAAATTGATTACGCACATCAACCTTACAATGTAAAAAAATCTTTCACTATTAAAGAATAATGATACCCAAAACGAAGAAAAATTAAATAAACAATGATAGCAAACAAACAAACAACAGGTACAGTAAGAAATGTCCTTTCAATTTAGAATTATTATGAAGTTGCTATGAATTTTGCTAAAAATCCGCTTCAAGCCAAGCCAATGGCATTCGAAGGGTAATTAAATCCAATTAACTTTCGTGTAAATATCTGTATAATCTTTCCTAGAACTATTTAATTTAGCTTGGTTTATTTGGCAAATAAGGGTGGGGACATGTTTTATATTGAGACACAAAGGCCTTCTCCTCATATTGAGTTAATCTTTCTCCTTTTACTAAAGATTACGGTGGAGAGGGGCGCTTGATGAGTCTTAACAAATTGTTGAATGCCAAAAGGCAGACTAGCCTATACTCCTGTAGTATGTTCTAATATTCCAAGATTACTTATCTGACTAGCCCGATTGCTTACCCTTAGTGTTTGACCAGACGTAAATGACATGAGAGGTTACTAGGACTACTACTTGAGGAAACGGTCTTAATTAGTAGTCAGACAAGGAACCCTGGAAAATGCAAGATAATTGAAGTCATATATGAACCAAAATTCAATCTTTTCAAAAATAAAAAGCAAATTGTGAAATCATGGACAGATAGTAAAAAGCGACAGTAATTGTGAAATGTGGCACCCCTTCCAGGGGTTTCTAAATAAGCTATGTTTTAGTGAAGTAGAAATGATTAGTGTTGTTATTCGCCTAGTTACACACAGCTTTTCAGTTGACAAGTTAACGACTAAGTATTTGTTGTCATCTTTGCAGATTATATCCGGGGAAGCTAATTTTAAGCGGATAAAGGATGCTCGAAGGCAGTCTTGGCTCGGTGCAATAACGAGCCAAGTCCTAGGTGCTCTTGAGTCCCCATTCTCTTAGGGACCCTCATTCCTCCTTTGTCTAGGAACAGTATTTCCATTCTAGTTTAGGAGGTTCCTCTAAAATGAGGAGTTTTGAGATCTTATAGGGACAAATCCTTTCATTTGGGGATTCCATGGGTTTCTAGCCTAATAATTTCAAAGATTTTAGTCTCTTTGGTTTCTTATCTTGTTTCTAGACACAATACTCTGTCTGGCGCGAGAACGTGATTCAAGAGACAATGCTCTGTGTGAAGGGAAAAGAGAATCAAGAGCCAATTCTCCATGTGAAGGGAGAACTGGAATCAAGAGAAAACGGTCTGTGAGGAAGGAGGTGCCTGGAGCCTAAATACAAATAACACAATAACCCTGTGGTTTACCATCTCAAAGTTTTATCTTCGTTGATACAATCGGGGAGTCTGAAGTATGGCATCCTGGCAGCGTGAACTAATGATTCCCCTGGTCCATATATTAAAATCTTTGTATGAAGAATAAATTCATCTATTTGATGATTAAAGTGCATTCTGTAAGATATTTTGGTGCAAGGAATTGGTGTGTTCAGGAATGGCCCTTGTTTCTATAGCAGGCCTTACTGTAGAAAACGTCCTAAATTTTACAAAAGTCTATTTTTCTCCAGAAGGAGAAGACTTTGTGAGGGGCCCATGGGCCTGTACGAGATTGGAAGGAAACGATTCTTGTATTTATATCTTAAGCCCTTAGATGGTGTAAAAGTGAGCCAAGTTCAAGCTACACTTAGTCCTCTATTGTTTTGTCTTAAAAAGTAACTATTGCTGGATTTATTATCCTTACAGTAGCCACGTAATTTATTTAAACTTGGCTTGACACTAAGTGATCTTAAATTAAACTAGCTTTTTGCATGTCTCTCTTAACTTTTTGCATGTAACAGTGATAAGGTAGAGCACGACACATCACTACAAAAAAAAAATATTCCAAGTCTTACATTTCAACGAAAAAAAAACAACTTCCAAAATGAACCATGAAACATCAACAGAATGTAACAGAGACAAGGTAAACCATGACACAACACTACAAAAATATTTCAAGTTTTTACATTTCAACGAAGAAAAATCCAAAATTAACTTTGAAACATAAACAGAATGTAACAGTGACAAAGTTATGACACAACACTACTACAAAATTTTCAAGGAAAAAAAAAATTCTGAAATGTTTGTGTGCGTGTGTACGTGCAATTCAAACGTTAGAAGACGCTTACAATGATGATGACGGATGTTGTAGGGATGCTAGAGAGTAGTTAGAGTGTGGTACCGCGGCGTGAATTGCTTGTGAAAACTCGAACGAATGGTTTGAAAACTTTTAACAAGAAATGTCTGAAAAGTGTTTTTTTTGGGGAGTGGGAGGGGTGGGGCGATATCAGAGGGGTGCCGCAGAGTGGTAATAGTGTGGCATTGTGGGTCGAAATGCTAAGAGTATCAAACACAAGCAAAGAAAGGGAGCGACTTCTCTGTTTTAAAAAAATATACTGTTTAATGCGATTCTTTAGCTTATTTTCGGAGCAAAAAAGGTTGAAAATGTCCTAGGGGCGGGGGAGTGCTATAAAATGGATGATGGAGGGGGGGGGGGGTGTAATGTCATGGTGGTGAGGAGTGTTTTGCGGGGGGTCATGATAGGGTTGGGCTGCAAAAATATTAAATCAATGGATTGAATGAATGATTTTTATCAATAAATGATCAAAAATATCTTGGGTATGAGGATGGGGTGTCAGAGAGTGCCAGGGAGGTCCAATAATAGCGTTGGCACAGGATGAGAATTGAGATGGTGTATTACGGAGGGTTGGGTTGCAAAGACATGAATCAATGGAATGAATGTGTGATTTTTAGCTAAAAATGTCTTAGGAATGAAGATGGGGATGTCAGAGTGTGCCAGGGGGTCCCCAGTACTAGTGTGGGCACAGGATGGGATTTCAGATGGTGTATTACGAAGGGTCAGGTTGCGAAAACATGAACGAATAGATTTAATGCGTGATTTTTAGCTGGAATTGTCTGAAAAATGTCTTAGGAATAAATATGGGGGTGTCGGAGTGTGCCAGGGTGTCCCAGTAATAGTGCAGCACAGGATTGGAATTGAGATTGTGTATTACGGAGGGCTGGGTTGCGAAAACATGAATCAATGGATTTAATGTGTGATTTTTAGCTGTAAATATCTAAAAATGTCTTAGAAATGAAGATGGGGGTGTCAAAGAGTGCCAGGGGGTCCCAGTAATATTGCGGCACAGGATGGGAATTGAGAGGGTGTATTGCGATGGTTTAGGTTGCAAAAAACATGAATCAATGGATTGAATGTATAATTTTTAGCTGGAAATGTCTGAAAATGTCTTAGGTATGAGGATGGGGTGTCAGAAAGTGCCAGGGGGCCCAATAATAGTGCGGCACAGGATGGGAATTGAGATGATGTATTACGGAGGGTTGGATTGCAAAAAACATGAATCAATTGATTGAATGTGTGTTTATTAGCTGGAAATGTCTGAAAATGTCTTAGGTATGAGAATGGGTATCAGAGAGTGCCTTGGAGAGTACCGTTCATAGTTTGCCAGGGTGGTATGCATTGCCAAGGACTAGTATACTCTAGAGCTTAAAGATAAGGTGGGAAGCTTTAGGGAGCAAATCCATTGGAAGAAAATTGACCTTTCGAGTCCTGGCGGGGTCATGAACTATAGAAAAAAGAAACACCTAAAGAATGAAAGAAAGAAAAAATGTGTTGAGCGTTTCGAGCGAAAAATAAAATGCCATTAAAATAAAGGAGGAAAAAATGTGTTGAGGGTTTTGGGCGAAAAATGTCAAAAAGGTATTATCTGGCAGTGATGGTTCACAATCATTACGTGACCTTACATAAAGTGTGTGTTGCCATTAAGTTAAAGAAAAAAAAAAAATGTTGTACGTTTCGAGCAAAAAAAAGTAAAAAAAGAGTATTACGTGACAGTGTTGCACAATCATTATGTAAGGTGCGTGCTCTCGTTACTCTGTAAGCTGGGATTCTCCCATGGGTAGCTGAGATAGGGTTACATAAAATTGCGTCAAGCATATTATACCTGAGCGTTTGAAACGGAGCAAGTCGTGTGACCTCATTGGAGTCCAGAGGGGTGTGTCATGGAGTCTTTCTAAGTGTGTTTCCTTTAATAGAACTGGTGACTGCGTCATTGAAGTCCAGAGGGGTGTGTCATGGAGTCTTTCCAAGTGTGTTTCCTTTAAATAGAACTGGTGACTGCGTTGTAGAGGTGCCTGGGGTTAAGAGCTCCCCTTGTTAATTGAACTTGTGTATATCCCGACCACATTCCAAGTAATTATATTGAAACACCTGGGAATTTCACCTAGAAACAGGGCTCTGACAGAAACACACAGGGGTGCGTCGCGTGACATCAGAGGGCTGCGTTTAAAATCCAATACTAATTTCCCAATGGCAGCCGTGTCTTGAGAGGACTCTCATAGAAATACACAGGGGTGTGTCGCGTGGCGTCAGAGGGCTGCGTTTAAAATCCAATACTAATTTTCCCTATGGCAGCCGTGTCGTCAGAGGACTCTCAAAGAAATACACAGGGGTGTGTCGCGTGACGTCAGATGGCTCCAGTAGAAACAGCTGACCACATTGTACAGGTGCGAGGAGCTCCCCTTGTGAATTTCCCATATTATTACTACTTGTGTATTATCCCGACCACACTCCAATTAACTATATTGAAACACCTGGGAATTTTGCCTAGAAACAGGGGCATGCTGGTAACAGGTGTGATGGGTTAAGAGTTCCACGCCTAATGGGCGCTTGAAATCCCATGTTAATTTCCCTACCTAGGCGTTTAAAATTCAATGCTAATTTCCCTGTACTAATTTCCCCACCTGTGCGTTTAAAAGGAGATTGGTGGCATTAGCTAGTAACTCCATTTATTATCAAACGTATCCAAACCAATAACTAACAATTATAACCAGCAAACATAACCAACAAACCAGCAACCATTAATCATAATCATTAATTATAACAAACAAACAACAAACATAATCAACAACCAACAATCATAGCCAACAAACATAACCAACAATCATAATCAACAACCAACAAACATAACCAACAATCATAACAAACAACCAACAATCATAACCTACAATGATAACCAACATAACCAACAACCAATATAAGCAACAAACATAACCGACAAACATAACCGACAATCATAACCATCAACTAAAACTAACAAAAACATAACTAAAACCAACAACCACATCCAACAAACATGTCTAAAACCATATCCAAAACCAACAAAACATGTCCAAAACTATATCCAAAACGAACAATCACATCCAACAACCATGTCCAAAACCTTATCCAAGATCCAAGACCAACAAACATATCCAATACCATAACCAACAAACATAATCAACAATCATAACCAACAACCATAACCAACAATCATAAGCAAGAATCATAACCAATAATAACATCCAATGTTAATTTCCCTGTGGCTACCGTGACGTCAGAGGGCATGCCATAGAAATACTATCGAAAAAAGCGAGAGCATGTGCTTGAAATTCTGGGAGGGCATGTGCTTGAACCTTAAATGCCCCTCTACTGTTGCTCACGTCCATGTTAATCTTCGGAAGGAAAATCCTTCTTACGAAGGATTTTCATCATATTTTGGTATTTTCCATTATGATTAACCTAACTTCACTTCTCGAGTGTGTATAATAAAACACAACAACCACTTTGTTTAAGTACCTCTTTTAAAAGTATCTTTTTTTTTTATACACACGGTATCAAAACAATGAGAGACTTTATGGGTAAATAATTGCTTTCTTTGATTACGAATGATTGCAAAAACAATTAGACTAATTCAAACTAGATTCCATGCTTTGATAGCGCAGTGGAAAGGCGGTGGTACGGCTGCCATCCAGCTTAAAAGCTAAAGGAGAATTAAATAAAAAAAACAAGTTTTTTTAAACTGAAAGTAAGGAGCGACATTAAAACTTAAAACGAACAGAAATTATTCCGTAATGAAAGGGGCTGTCCCCTCCTCAACGCCTCGCTCTTTTACGCTAAAGTTTTTTATTGTTTTAAAAAATAAAGTTGTGAGACAGAGTCAAACTTTAGCGTAAAGAGCTAGGCGTTGAGGAGGGGACAGCCCTTTCATATACGGAATAATTTCTGTTCGTTTTAAGTTTTAATGTCGCTCCTTACTTTCAGTTTAAAAAAACTTGTTTTTTTTATTTAATTTCTGATCGTTTTTAGTTAATGCAGCTTTTATTTGCATAAAAATTTTACTTTTCTTTTACTAAAGGATGTCTTTACAAATTAACTTACGTAACTAACTTCTATATTCGTATATTTTTCTTCTGGCAAAAAATACAAAGTTGCAGATTTTTGCAGATATGAGCTTGAAAACCTATTTAATAGGGTTTTCTGATACGCTGAATCTGACGGTGTGATTTTCATTAAAATTCTTTCACTTGTAGGGGATGTTTCCCCCCTCTTTAAAAAATCGAGTAAATTTTCTCAGGCTCGTAGCCTTTGATGAGTAATACTAAACTTAATAAAATTTATATATTTAGGATCAGCATTATAAACACATTCTTTTGATACATTTATTGACATCAAAATTTCGTTTTTAAAAGTTTCGATTACTATTGAGCAGTATCGCTTGTTTTTTTTATTGTTTTTTTTTCTTATTACGTATATGTTATTACTTATATGAAGGGGTTCTCCCCTTAGTCAATACCACGCTCTTTACGTTAAAAGGTTAAAAAAAAATTTGATTCACAAACCCCTGAATCACAAAGGCCGTTTAATTAGAATAGATAGCTCTTTTGAAAGCGCTAAAAAAAAAATCCTGTAGCGTAAAGAGCGAGGTATTGACTTGGGGGAGAACCCCCTCACATACGTTATAATTTCTGTTCGTTTTAAGTTCTAATATTCCTTCTTACATTTCAGTTGAAAAAAAAACTTGTTTTTTTTTATTTAACTTCTGATCGTTTCTTAAATAATGCTTGGAAATCCGGCGCCCCCTTCATAGAAATGTCCCTTACCCCAAAGAAACATCCTCCACGGAAATATTCTCCAGAGTAATCCCCTCCTCTAGCCCCCCCCCTCCAGAAAAAATCCTTCCTGAAAATGGTTGTATACTTCCCAATAACCAATAAATAATGCTGGCAAGTCCGGCGCCCCCTCATGGCAATTTCCCTTCCCCCATGAAAACTTCCTTCATGGAAAGATCCTTCCATATAGCCCCCGACCCTCTCCTTCCCCCACCTACCAGAAAAAATCTCCTCTGAAAAAGTCTGTATACTTCCCAATAACCAATACTATATGTTAACATTGAGTAAAGTTCATAACTTTCAGCCCTCCCCCTGGGGACTTTGGGGGATCAAGTCATCCTAAAAGACATTTTTATCATATTTTCGACCATGCTGAACAAAATGGCTATCTCAAAATTTTGATCGGGTGACTTTGGGAAAAAAATGAGCGTGGGAGGGGGCCTAGTTGCCCTCCATTTTTTTTGGTCACTTAAAAAGGGCACTAGAACTTTTAATTTCCGTTCCAATGAGCCCTCCCACGATATTCTAGGACCACTGGGTCGATACGATCACCCCTGGGGAAAAAAAAAAAAACAAACAAATAAACACGCATCCGTGATCTTTCTTCTGGCAAAAAATGGAAAATTCCACATTTTTGTAGATAGGAGCTTGAAACCTCTGCAGTAGGGTTCTCTGATACGCTGAATATGATGGTGTGATTTTCATTAAGGTTCTATAACTTTTAGGGGGTCTTTCCCCCTTTTTTCGAAAATCAGCCAAATTTTCTCAGGCGCGTAACTTTTGATGGGTAGCACTAAACTTGATGAAAAATTATCAGCATTGAAATCTGATTCTTTTGATATATCTATTGGTATCAAAAACCCGTTTTCTAGAGTTTCGGTTACCATTGAGCCGGGTCGCTCCTTACTTACAGTTCGTTACCACGAACTGTTTGAAAAACCTTCAAAGCCCAACCTTTTTTTTTACAACAAAGATAAATCAGACAAACGTGTGTTTATATTGTGAAGGGGGGGGGGAGTTCAGACATAAAGTGTGAACTTTTCAGCCGTGTTGATAGCAGAGTGAGAAACCCACACTTTTCTTTACTCAAAAAGGTAATTTTGCGTACAAACCATTAAGTCTTATGCATATACAGAAAACAAACTTTAAAAACCCCCTCAAAAATCTGTTTAAATTCATTTTTGTTATTTTTTACAAATCGGACAAATGTGTCAGGGGGAGGGGGTGAGGGGCTCAGAAAATATTTTCAAAGGGTAACCAGATTTTTCGAAAGACATTAGTAAAATGTTAGATTTTTAGCCAGTCATACTTACCACTTACCTGGCTAGAGAGCTGTCTTAATAATGATTGAGGCAATCACAGGGTGAGGTCTTTCCAATGCACTTCAGATTAGCTGAACCACATGATTACCAAAAATGGGGGTAACAGCAGTGTAATTTTTTGTAGTGAAGACTGCTTTTGAAAGGCCGAATAAATATATCTTTGGAGATATCATGACCTTCCACAGTCGCCGGGGAAAGGTCTTTAAGTTAAAATATTTGCCCACTGTTTACGTATGGTATTTGTTATTTGGAAGTATGCATACATTTTTAGGGGGGAGGGCAAATTTTCTACTGTTGCGATTTTCCACAGGTTGAAAAGTTTCTAGGAAGTGAATTTTTCAGGAGGGTTGCTCACATCCATGTTAATCTTCGTAAGAAGAGCTTATTTTAAAGCTTTTGATAATCTCTACGTAGTCTTTGTACATTCGTCTCAACAAATCCACATAAACCAAGATTCGAATAGAATGGCTGAAGGGATTGTTTTTGGCCTCAGACGGCTTGGTTCTGTGGTGAGTTGTTAGTAGTAGTAGCAATGACTAAAGCCCCCTTTGGTTTCTAACGAGAAAAAAAAGGCATAATCAGTAGAACGGCCTCTGGGTTCTCAGAAATTAAAGTTTCGTCTTTTCAGTCACATTGATAACAGAGTGAGAAACCCCTGATTTTCTTTTCTCAAAAAGGTAAACTTATATTCAAAGGATTAAAGACGTTTGCATATGAAAATGAAATGGGGCATTGCTATTTTCCAAAATAATTTTGAGACTTGCTTCATTGATGTGAAAAAGTTTCGTAAACCTGTTTGAAAGATATAAAGTTTTGAAAGATATTAGTAAAATGTTAGATTTTATTAATACTTAATTACCTGGCTGAGAAGCTGCCTTGATCATGAAGGAGGCGCTCCCAGGGTGAGGCCTTTCCATTGCACTTTGGATTGGCTGACCCCTGTGACTACCCCAAATGGGGGTAACTCAACAGCGTAATTTTTGGTATTGGGGGACTGCGTTCGCGCGGACCCCTGTCTACACACTGAAAAGCTTTTGTCCTTTATGCCCCTTTAATACGTTACATATTTATTAGTTGAAAGATAAAAAGCATACAATTTGATGTTGTTAAGACAATAATGGGATATGTAAAATTGATCATTTTGAAAAAAATTAAATTTCTTGATAAACTTGCATGTATGAAATATTACGGTAATTGTGAAATGTGGCACACCTTCCAGGGATTTCTAAATAAGCTATGTTTATAGTGAAGTAGACATGATTAGTGTTGTTATTCGCCTAGTTGCATACAGCTTTTTCAGTTGAAAAGTTACCGGCTAAGTATTTGTTATCTTTCGCAGATTACATCTGGGGAGGCTAATTTTAAGCGGGTACGGGATGCTCGAAGGCACTCTCGGCTCGGTGCAATAACGAACCAAGTCCTAGGTGCTCTTGTGTCCCCATTCTCTTAGGGCCCTCATTCCTCCTTCGTCTAGGACCAGTATTGTCATTCTAGTTTAGGAGGTTCCTCTAAAATGAGGAGTTTTTTTAAGATGTTATAGGGGCAAATCCTTTCATTTGGGGATTCCATGGGTTTCTAGCCTAATACTATTAAAGATCTTAGTCTCTTTGGTTCCTTATCTTGTTTCTAGAAACAATACTCTGTCTGGCGGGAGAACGCGATTCAAGAGACAATGCTCTGTGTGAAGGGAAAAGAGAATCAAGAGCAATTCTCTATGTGAAGGGAGAGCGAGAATCAAGAGAAAACGGTCTGTGAGGAAGGAGGTGGCTGGAGCCTAAATGCAAATAACCCAAGAACCCTGTCATTTACCATCTCAAAGTTTTATCTTTGTTGATACATTCGGGGAGTTTGAAGTATGGCATTCTGACAGCTTGACTATTGATTCCTTGTTCCATATATTGGAATCTTTCAACGAAGAATGAATTCATTTAGTTGATGATTAAAGTGCACACTGTAAGATAAAAACTAAATAATAAAAAAAGTTTTTTTAACTGAAAGTAAGGAACGACGTTAAAACTTAAAACGAACAGAAATTATTCCATATATGAAAGGGGCTGTCCCCTCCTCAACGCCTCGCTCTTTACAAATTGTTTAAAAAAAAAAGAGTTGTGAGAAAGTCAAACTTTAGCGTAAAGAGCGAGGCGTTGAGGAGGGGACAGCCCCTTTCACATACGGAATAATTTCTGTTCGTTTTAAGTTTTAACGTCGTTCCTTACTTTCAGTTAAAAATTTTTTTTTTTAATTTTTGAACGTTTTTGAATTAATGCAGGTTTTGATTTTGGCTCACCGTACATGAATAATTAAAACAAAATTTGCATATTACTTTTACTTTTATTTGGTTAAATGGCTTTCTCGAAACTTGTTTAATCTTATTTACGAACGTTTTTATAGTAATAAATATACGTAACTTACGAATTAACTTACGTAACGAACTTCTATATTCATATATTTTTAATATGTGTATTAGGGGGCTCGCCCCCTAGTCAATACCTCGCTCTTTAAGCTAAAGTTTGAGTTTTGTTCCAATTCTTTAAAAATGACCTCTTAATCACAAAGGCCGTTATTTAGAACAAATATCTCTTATGAAAGTACTAAAAAATCTTTGGCTTAAAGAGCGAGGTATTGACTAGAGGGTGAACCCAATCCTACACTTAATAGTTTCTGTTCGTTTTAAGTTTTGATGTTACTCCTTATTTTCAGTTGGAAAACTTGTTTTTTTATATTCAATTTCTGATCTTTTTTTAAATAATGCTGAGAAATCCGGCACCCCCTTCATAGCAATGTCTCTTCCCACATGAAAACTTCCTTCATGGAAAGATCTTCCCAAATAACCACCGACCCACCACCCCCCTACTACCGGAAAAAATCCCCCCTGAAAACGTCTGTATACTTCCTAATAACCAATATATGTTAACATTGGGTAAAGTTCATAACTTTCAGCCCTCCCCTCGGGGACTTCGGGGAATTAAGTCATCCTAAAGAACATACTTATCATATTTTCAACCATGCTGAACAAAATGGCTATCTCAAAATTTTGATCAGGTGACTTTGGGAAAAAAATGAGCGTGGGAGGGGGCCTAGTTAGTAGTAAGTGATATAAAGCCGCGGAACCTACATTGAATTGCGCAAGAAAAACCCATGCCATTGACAGTGTATTTACACGTGAACATTCTATGATAAGAATTACACATGGTTGTATCATTTGACGTTTTTTTTTTTTTGGGAAAAAAAATTAAGTTTTGAGGAGATTACGTTCCTTGGCACCTTTAAACATGTTTTCAATCAGATGAGTTTTTGAAAGCACAGTGTGTACATGTGTGTAGGCTTTGTTATTTAAAGAATTGGATGCTACAATCCGAATTGTTTTGATTTGCAATTCAAAAAAAGGGGTAATAGATTTGTGAATTTGAGTGTAGGTTTGACATCACCAGGCACGTGCGAGGGAAATTTTTGTTGGTGGGGGGCTTAAAACAGGCAAAAATGGGGATGAACTACATTAGCTTATAAGACGGATCGTGAAAATCCCAAGGTTTTGTGTACCAAGAATGGACCGGAGGTAGCCTCCCCTACATACACGAATGGATATCGCTAGAATATTTTAAGACGGGGGCTTTATTATTTAAAAAAAATTGGATGCTACAATCAGAATTCTTTGATTGACATTTGCAAAAAAAAGGGGTAATAGATTTGTGAATTGGAGTGTAGGTTTGACATCACCAGGAACGTGCGAGGGAAATTTTTGTTGGTGGGGGCTAAAAAAGGCAAAAAATGGGGATGAACTACATTAGTTTATAAGACGGATCGTGAAAATCCCAAGGTTTTGTGTACCAAGAATGGACTGGAGGTAGCCTCCCCTACATACACGAATGGATATCGCTAGAATATTTTAAGACGGGGGGGGCTTTGTTATTTAAAAAAATTGGATGCTACAATCAGAATTCTTTGATTGACATTTGCAAAAAAAGGGGGTAATAGATTTGTGAATTGGAGTGTAGGTTTGACATCACCAGGCACATGCGAGGGAAATTTTTGTTGGTGGGGGGGGGGCTTAAAAAGGCAAAAATGGGGGATGAACTACATTAGTTTATAAGACGGATCGTGAAAATCCCAAGGTTTTGTGTACCAAGAATGGACCGGAGGTAGCCTCCCCTACAAACACGAATGGATATCGCTAGAATATTTTAAGACGGGAGGCTTTGTTATTAAAAAAAATTGGATGCTGCAATCAGAATTCTTTGATTGACATTTGCAAAAAGGGGTAATAGATTTGTGAATCGGAGTGTAGGTTTGACATCACCAGGCACGTGCGAGGGAAATTTTTGTTGGTGGGGGGGGCTTAAAAGGCAAAAATGGGGATGAACTACATTAGTTTATAAGACGGATCGTGAAAATCCCACGGTTTTGTGTACCAAGAATGGACCGGAGGTAGCCTCCCCTACATACACGAATGGATATCGCTAGAATATTTTTAAGACGGGGGCTTTGTTATTTAAAAAGAAATTGGATGCTACAATCAGAATTCTTTGATTGACATTTGCAAAAAAAGGGGTAATAGATTTGTGAATTGGAGTGTAGGTTTGACATCACCAGGCACATGCGGGGGAAATTTTTGTCGGTGGGGGGCTTAAAAAGGCAAAAAATGGGGATGAACTACATTCGTTTTATAAGACGGATCGTGAAAATCCAAGGTTTTGTGTACCAAGAATGGACCGGAGGTAGCCTCCCCTACATACACGAATGGATATCGCTAGAATATTTTAAAGACGATTTTTAGAATTGTGAATGGAGCGTACCAACCAACGTGCACATCAGAAGTTGTGGGGGCTAGTTGAAATGACATTTGCAAAAAAGACGGTTGGAAAATGATAGATAGTTACGCTGAATTGGAGAGGGTTTTACATCACAATAGTATATCGCTATTGTAGTTTTCAAGTCGATAGGCTTTAAGGCAAAAATTTCAATGGACTACCAAAGTTGTTATTTAAAAAAATTGGATGCTACAATCAGAATTCTTTGATTGACATTTGCAAAAAATTTCAAAGTACCAAGTCAGATTTGTGAATTGGAGTGTAGGTTTGACATCACCAGGCACGTGTGAGGGAAATTTTTGTTGGTGGTTACGGCTTAAAAAAGGCAAAAATGGGGATGAAAGTACATTAGTTTATAAGACGGATCGTGAGAATCCCAAGGTTTGTGTACCAAGAATGGACCGGAGGTAGCCTCCCCTACATACACGAATGGATATCGCTAGAATATTTTAAGACGGGGGGGGGTTTGTTATTTAAAAAAATTGGATGCTACAATCAGAAATCTTTGATTGACATTTGCAAAAAAGGGGTAATAGATTTGTGAATTGGAGTGTAGGTTTGACATCACCAGGCACGTGCGAGGGAAATTTTTGTTGGTGGGGGGCTTAAAAAATAGGCAAAAATGGGGATGAACTACATTAGTTTATAAGACGGATCGTGAACATGATAGTTACGCTATTATAGAAAATAATTTCAAAGTACCAAGTCACATGATAGTTACGCTATTATAGAAAATAATTTCAAAGTACCAAGTCACATGATAGTTACGCTATTATAGAAACTAATTTCAAAGTACCAAGTCACATAATAGTTACGCTTTTATAGAAAATAATTTCAAAGTACCAAGTCACATGATAGTTACGCTATTATAGAAAATAATTTCAAAGTACCAAGTCACATGATAGTTACGCTATTATAGAAAATAATATCAAAGTACCAAGTCACATGATAGTTGCGCTATTGTAGAAAATAATTTCAAAGTACCAAGTCACATGATAGTTACGCTATTATAGAAAATAATTTCAAAGTACCAAGTCACATGGTAGTTACGCTATTGTGTAAAATAATTTCAAAGTACCAAGTCACATGATAGTTACGCTATTGTAGAAAATAATTTCAAAGTACCAAGTCACATGATAGTTACGCTTTTGTAGAAAATAATTTCAAAGTACCAAGTCACATGATAGTTACGCTATTATAGAAAATAATTTCAAAGTACCAAGTCACATGATAGTTACGCTATTTTATAGAAAATAATTTCAAAGTACCAAGTCACATGATAGTTACGCTATTTATAGAAAATAATTTCAAAGTACCAAGTCACATGATAGTTACGCTATTGTAGAAAATAATTTCAAAGTACCAAGTCACATGATAGTTACGCTATTGTAGAAAATAATTTCAAAGTACCATGTCACATGATAGTTACGCCATTGTATAAAATAATTTCAAAGTACCATGTCACATGATAGTTACACTATTGTATAAAATAATTTCAAAGTACCAAGTCACATGATAGTTACGCTATTGTAGAAAATAATTTCAAAGTAACAAGTCACATGATAGTTACGCTATTGCAGAAAATAATTTCAAAATACCAAGTCACATGATAGTTACGCTATTGTAGAAAATAATTTCAAAGTACCAAGTCACATGATAGTTACGCTATTGTATAAAATAATTTCAAAGTACCAAGTCACAAGATAGTTACGCTATTGTAGAAAATAATTTCAAAGTACCAAGTCACATGATAGTTACGCTATTATAGAAAATAATTTCAAAGTACCAAGTCACATAATAGTTACGCTTTTATAGAAAATAATTTCAAAGTACCAAGTCACATGATAGTTACGCTATTATAGAAAACAATTTCAAAGTACCAAGTCACATGATAGTTACGCTATTGTATAAAAATTTCAAAGTACCAAGTCACATGATAGTTACGCTATTATAGAAAATAATATAAAAGTACCAAGTCACATGATACTTACGCTATTGTAGAAAATAATTTCAAAGTACCAAGTCACAAGATAGTTACGCTATTATAGAAAATAATTTCAAAGTACCCAGACACATGATAGTTACGCTATTGATAAAATAATTTCAAAGTACCAAGTCACTTGATAGTTACGCTATTGTAGAAAATAATTTCAAAGTACCAAGTCACATGATAGTTACGCTATTGTAGAAAATAATTTCAAAGTACCATGTCACATGATAGTTACGCTATTGTGGAAAATAATTTCAAAGTACCATGTCACATGATAGTTACGCTATTGTAGAAAATAATTTCAAAGTACCAAGTCACATGATAGTTACGCTATTGTAGAAAATAATTTCAAAGTACCAAGTCACATGATAGTTACGCTATTATATAAAAAAATTTCAAAGTAATAAGTCACATGATAGTTACCTTATTATAGAAAATAATTTCAAAGTACCAAGTCACATGATAGTTACGCTATTGTAGAAAATAATTTCAAAGTACCAAGTCACATGATAGTTACGCTATTGTAGAAAATAATTTCAAAGTACCAAGTCACATGATAGTTACGTCATTATAGAAAATAATTTCAAAGTACCATGTCACATGATAGTTACGCTATTGTATAAAATAATTTCAAAGTACCAAGTCACATGATAGTTACGTTATTATAGAAAATAATTTCAAAATACCAAGTCACATGATAGTTACGCTATTGTAGAAAATAATTTCAAAGTACCAAGTCACATGATTGTTACGCTATTGTAGAAAATAATTTCAAAGTACCAAGTCACATGATAGTTACGCTATTGTAGAAAATAATTTCAAAGCACCAAGTCACATGATAGTTACGCTATTGTAGAAAATAATTTCAAAGTACCAAGTCACATGATAGTTACGCTATTGTAGAAAATAATTTCAAAGTACCATGTCACATGATAGTTACGCTATTGCATAAAATAATTTCAAAAGTACCAAGTCACATGATAGTTACGCTATTGTAGAAAATAATTTCAAAGTAACAAGTCACATGATAGTTACACTATTATAGAAAATAATTTCAAAGTAGCAAGTCACATGATAGTTACGCTATTGCAGAAAATAATTTCAAAATACCAAGTCACATGATAGTTACGCTATTGTAGAAAATATTTTCAAAGTACCAAGTCACATGATAGTTACGCTATTATAGAAAATAATTTCAAAGTACCAAGTCACATGATAGTTACGCTATTATAGAAAATAATTTCAAAGTACCAAGTCACATAATAGTTACGCTTTTATAGAAAATAATTTCAAAGAAACAAGTCACATGATAGTTACGCTATTATAGAAAATAATTTCAAAGTACCAAGTCACATGATAGTTGAGCTATTGTAGAAAATAATTTCAAAGTACCAAGTCACATGATACTTACGCTATTGTAGAAAATAATTTCAAAGTACCAAGTCACATGATAGTTACGCTATTATAGAAAATAATTTCAAAGTACCAAGACACATGATGGTTACGCTATTGTATAAAATAATTTCAAAGTACCAAGTCACATAATAGTTACGCTTTTATAGAAAATAATTTCAAAGTACCAAGTCACATGATAGTTACGCTATTATAGAAAATAATTTCAAAGTACCAAGTCACATGATAGTTACGCTATTATAGAAAATAATATCAAAGTGCCAAGTCACATGATACTCACGCTATTGTAGAAAATAATTTCAAAGTACCAAGTCACATGATAGTTACGCTATTATAGAAAATAATTTCAAAGTACCAAGTCACATGATAGTTACGCTATTATAGAAAATAATTTCAAAGTACCAAGTCCCATAATAGTTACGCTTTTATAGAAAATAATTTCAAAGTACCAAGTCACTTGATAGTTACGCTATTGTAGAAAATAATTTCAAAGTACCAAGTCACATGATAGTTACGCTATTGTAGAAAATAATTTCAAAGTACCATGTCACATGATTGTTACGCTATTGTAGAAAATAATTTCAAAGTACCAAGTCACCTGATAGTTACGCTATTGTAGAAAATAATTTCAAAGTACCATGTCACATGATAGTTACGCTATTGTAGAAAATAATTTCAAAGTACCAAGTCACATGATAGTTACGCTATTGTAGAAAAATAATTTCAAAGTAATAAGTCACATGATAGTTACGTTATTATAGAAAATAATTTCAAAGTACCAAGTCAAATGATAGTTACGCTATTGTAGAAAATAATTTCAAAGTACCAAGTCACATGACAGTTACGCTATTATAGAAAATAATTTCAAAGTACCAAGCCACATGATAGTTACGCTATTGTAGAAAATAATTTCAAAGTACCAAGTCACATGATAGTTACGTCATTATAGAAAATAATTTCAAAGTACCATGTCACATGATAGTTACGCTATTATAGAAAATAATTTCAAAGTACCAAGTCACATGATAGTTACGTTATTATAGAAAATAATTTCAAAATACCAAGTCACATGATAGTTACGCTATTATAGAAAATAATTTCAAAGTACCAAGTCACATGATAGTTACGCTATTGTAGAAAATAATTTCAAAGTACCAAGTCACATGATAGTTACGCTATTGTAGAAAATAATTTCAAAGTAACAAGTCACATGATAGTTACGCTATTGTAGAACATAATTTCAAACACAAAGAGACGACACACGCACAGAGACGACACACACACACACACACAGACTCAACTCACGCACAGAGAGGACAAACACACAGAGACGACAGACACAAAGAGACGACTCACACGCAGAGAGGACAAACACACAGAAACGACACACACACACACACACACACACATAGATACAACACAGATATAGAGACGACACACACACAGAGACGACACACACATAGAGACGACAAAAATACAGAGAAGACACAAAAACAGAGACGACACACTCACATAGAGACAACAAACACACACACACACACACAAAGACAGAGAGAAGACAACGTACAGAGACGACACACACACACACACAGAGACGACACATACACAGAGACGAAACAGACACAGAGACGACAAACATACAGAGAAGACACAAAAAAAACAGAGACGACACAACCACAGAGACGACAAACATACAGAGAAGACACAAAAAAAAAAACAGAGCCGACACAACCACAGAGATGACACACACACACACATTGAGACGACACACGCACAGACACGACACACGAACAGAGTCATAGTGAGAGAGATATCCAAAAAAGTTGGGTTGATCTATGTTCACTTAGAGTGGCGCGCCACTCTAAGTGAACCAAGATCAACCCAACTTTTGGATATCTCTCTCACTATGACTGTGTTCGTGTGTCGTGTCTGTGCGTGTGTCGTCTCAATAAGTCTGTGTGTGTCATCTCTGTGGTTGTGTCGTCTCTGTTTTTTTTTGTGTCTTCTCTGTATGTTTGTCGTCTCTGTGGTTGTGTCGTCTCTATTTTTTTTGTGTCTTCTCTGTATGTTTGTCGTCTCTGTGTCTGTTTCGTCTCTGTGTATGTGTCGTCTCTGTGTTTGTGTCGTCTCTTTGTGTGTTTCGTATCTGTGTGTGTGTCGTCTCTTTGTGAATGTTGTCTCTGTGTGTTTGTCGTCTCTCTCTCTCTGTGTGTGTGTGTGTGTGTCATCTCTCTATGTGTGTCGTCTCTGTGTGTTTGTCGTCTCTGTGTGTGTCTCGTCTCTATGTGTAAGTCGTCACTTTGAGTGTGTCGTCTCTGTGTGTGTGTCGTCTCTCTCTGTGTGTGTCGTCTCTGTGTGGGTGTTGTCTGTATGTGTGTGTGTGTTGTCTCTATGTGTGTTTCGTATCTGAGTGTGTGTGTCGTCTCTTTGTGTGTGTCGTCTCTATGTGTTTTGTCATTTCTGTGTGTGTGTCTCGTCTCTCTGTGTGTGTGTTGACTCTGTGTGCGTATCGTCTGTGTGCTGTGTGTCGTCTCTATGAGTGTTTCGTCTCTGTATGTGTGTTTGTCATTTCTGTGTCTGTGTCTCGTCTCTCTGTGTGTGTTGACTCTGTGTGTGTATCGTCTCTGTGCGTGTGTCGTCTCTCTATGGGTGTTTCGTCTTTGTATGTGTGTATTATCTGTGTGTGTGTGTGTGTCGTCTCTGTGTGTGTGTGTGTCGTCTCTGTGCGTGTGTCTTCTCTCTGTGTGTGTGTGTGTCGTCTCTGTGTCTGTGTTTTGTCTCTGTGCGTGTGTCGTCGCTATGTGTGTGTCGTCTCTGTGTGTGTGTGTGTCGTCTCTGTGCGTGTGTCTTCTCTCTCTGTGTGTGTGTGTCGTCTCTGTGTCTGTGTGTCGTCTACTGTGCGTGTGTCGTCGCTATGTGTGTGTTGTCTCTGTGTGTGCGTGTGTTGTGTCTCTGTGTGTGTATCGTCCCTGTGCATGTGTCGTCTCTATGTGCGTTTCGTCTGTGTGTGTGTGTGTCATCTCTGTGTGTGTATCGTCTCTGTGTGTGTGTGTATACGTGTGTCTTCTCTCTGTGTGTTGTCGTATCTGTGTGTGTGTCGTCTCTATGCGTGTGTCGTCGCTATGTGCGTGTCGTCTCTGTGTGTGTGTGTGCTGTTTCTGTGTGCGTGTGTGTCTTGTCTCTGTGTGTTTTCGTCTCTGTGTGTGTGTGTATGTGTGTGTGTGTGTGTCGTCTCTGTGCGTGTTTCGTCGCTATGTGTGTGTCGTCTCTGTGTCTGTGTGTGTGTGTGTGTTGTCTCTGCGTGCGTGTTGTCTCTGTGCTTGTTGTCTTTGTGTGTGTGTGTCGTTTCTATGTGTGTGTCGTCTCTGTGCGTGTGTTGTCTCTGTGTTTGTTGTCTTTGTGTGTGTGTGTGTGTGTTTGTTGTCTCTATGTGAGTGTGTCGTCTCTGTTTTTGTGTCTTCTCTGTATTTTTGTCGTCTCTATGTGTGTGTCGTCTCTGTGTGTGTGTCGTCTCTATATCTGTGTTGTCTCTATGTGTGTGTGTGTGTGTCGTTTCTGTGTGTTTGTCCTCTCTGCGTGTGAGTCGTCTCTTTGTGTCTGTCGTCTCTGTGTGTTTGTCCTCTCTGTGCGTGAGTTGAGTCTGTGTGTGTGTGTGTGTGTGTCGTCTCTGTGCGTGTGTCGTCTCTTTTGTTTGAAATTATGTTCTACAATAGCGTAACTATCATGTGACTTGTTACTTTGAAATTATTTTCTACAATAGCGTAACTATCATGTGACTTGGTACTTTGAAATTATTTTCTACAATAGCGTAACTATCATGTGACTTGGTACTTTGAAATTATTTTCTATAATAGCGTAACTATCATGTGACTTGGTACTTTGAAATTATTTTATACAATAGCGTAACTATCATGTGACATGGTACTTTGAAATTATTTTCTATAATGACGTAACTATCATGTGACTTGGTACTTTGAAATTATTTTCTATAATAGCGTAATTATCATGTGACTTGGTACTTTGAAATTATTTTCTACAATAGCGTAACTATTATGGGACTTGGTACTTTGAAATTATTTTCTATAATAGCGTTTTTAAATAACAAAGCCCCCCGCTTTAAAATATTCTAGCGATATCCATTCGTGTATGTAGGGGAGGCTACCTCCGGTCCATTCTTGGTATACAAAACCTTGGGATTTTCACGATCCGTCTTATAAACTAATGTAGTTCATCCCCATTTTTGCCTTTTTAATCCCCCCCCCACCAACAAAAATTTCCCTCGCACGTGCCTAGTGATGTCAAAACTACACTCCAATTCACAAATCTATTACCCCTTTTTTGCAAATGTCAATCAAAGAATTCTGATTGTAGCATCCAATTTTTTTTAAATAACAAAGCCCCCGTCTTAAAATATTCTAGCGATATCCATTCGTGTATGTAGGGGAGGCTACCTCCGGTCCATTCTTGGTACACAAAACCTTGGGATTTTCACGATCCGTCTTATAAACTAATGTAGTTCATCCCCATTTTTGCCTTTTTAAGCCCCCCGCCAACAAAAATTTCCTCGCACGTGCCTGGTGATGTCAAACCTACACTCCAATTCACAAATCTATTACCCCTTTTTTTTTTGCAAATGTCAATCAAAGAATTCTGATTGCAGCATCCAATTTTTTTAAATAACAAAGCCCCCCGTCTTAAAATATTCTAGCGATATCCATTCGTGTATGCAGGGGAGGCTACCTCCGGTCCATTCTTGGTACACAAAACCTTGGGATTTTCACGATCCGTCTTATAAAACTAATGTAGTTCATCCCCATTTTTGCCTTTTTAAGCCCCCCACCAACAAAAATTTCCCTCGCACGTGCCTGGTGATGTCAAACCTACACTCCAATTCACAAATCTATTACCCCTTTTTTTTTTGCAAATGTCAATCAAAGAATTCTGATTGTAGCATCCAATTTTTTTTAAATAACAAAGCCCCCCGTCTTGAAATATTCTAGCGATATCCATTCGTGTATGTAGGGGAAGCTACCTCCGGTCCATTCTTGGTACACAAAACCTTGGGATTTTCACGATCCGTCTTATAAACTAATGTAGTTCATCCCCGTTTTTGCCTTTTTAAGCCTCCCCACCAACAAAAATTTCCCTCGCACGTGCCTGGTGATGTCAAACCTACACTCCAATTCACAAATCTATTACCCCTTTTTTTTGCAATTGCAAATCAAACAATTCTGATTGTAGCATCCAATTCTTTAAATAACAAAGCCTACACACATGTACACACTGTGCTTTCAAAAACTCATCTGATTGAAAACATGTTTAAAGGTGCCAAGGAACGTAATCTCCTCAAAACTTAATTTTTATGCCAAAAAAAACGTCAAATGATACAACCATGTGTAATTCTTATCATAGAATGTTCACGTGTAAATACAATGTCAATGGCATGGGTTTTTCTTGCGCAATTCAATGTAGGTTCCGCGGTTTTATATAACTTACTACTCTAGTTGCCCTCCATTTTTTTGGTCACTTAAAAAGGGCACTAGAACTTTTAATTTCCGTTCCAATGAGTCCTCCCACGATATTCTAGGATCACTGGGTCGATACGATCACCCCTGGGAAAAAAACAAAAAACAAAAAAAACAAATAAACACGCATCCGTGATCTTTATTCTGGCAAAAAATACAAAATTCCACATTTTCTAGATAGGAGCTTGAAACCTCTACATTTAGGTTCTCTGATACGCTGAATATGATGGTGTGATTTTCATTAAGATTCTATAACTTTTAGGGGGGTCTTTCCTCTTTTTTAGAAAATCAACCAAATTTTCTCAAGCGCTTAACTTTTGATGGGTAAGACTAAACTTGATGAACGTTATATATTTGAATTCAGCATTGAAATCTGATTCTTTTGATGTATCTATTGGCATCAAAAACCCGTTTTCGGGGGGAGCACTGGATATTGCCTAGCCTCTTTAATTTTCGTAAATTGACGCCATTGATCGTCACCGGTGGTGTCGGTGGGGAAGAGGGGACATTTTTCTTGTAATATTTGCTCGGCTCATTTTGAATCCAGTTTTTGTGTTCATGTTTAGAGCAAATTTAATAATATCCCAACAATAACTTGCATTATTCTCAAGTAGGATATATCAACGTAAATGGCTTTGACGTTGGAAATTGAACTAAATAAAAATACACTATTTGCATCCAAGGTTGTCAAAACTGTGTATACGTGAAAATTAACGGAAAAGTTAATGAAGTTAAGTTGAAAATTGAACTTTTTAGGGGGGTTACTCACATCCGTGTTAATCTTCGAAAGGAAAATCCTTCTTAGGAAGGATTTTCATCATATTTTGGTATTTTTAATTATGATTAGCCTAACTTCACTTCTCGAGTGTGTATCATAAAACACACAACCACTTTTTTTAAGTACCTGTTTAAAAGTATCTTTTTTTATAAACACGGTATCAAAACAATGAGACTTTATTGGGTAAATAATTGCTTTCTTTAATTACAAATGATAACAACAACAATTAGACTAATTCAAACTAGTTTCCAAGCTTTGATAGCGCAGTGGTAAAGGAAGTCTCAGAATATACGTCTCAGAAATACTTCGAAAGGGTAACCAGAAAAAAAAGGTAACCAGATTTATTTTAAAAGACATTCGTAAAATGTAAGATTTTTAGCCAGTCATGCTTACCACTTACCTGGCTAGAGAGCTGTCTTAATAATGATTGAGGCGATCCCAGGGTGAGGCCTGTCCAATGCACTTTGGATTAGCTGAACCATATGATTACCCCAAATGGAGTTAACTCAACAGTGTAGTTTTTAGTAGTGGGGACTGCGTTTGAAATGCGAAATAAATATGCCTTTGGAGAAAACATGACCTTCCACAGCCCCCGGGGAAAGGTCTTTAAGTTACAAAATTTGCCCACTGTTTACGTATAGTATTTTTTATTGGGAAGTATGCACACATTTTTAGGGGGGGGGGCAAATTTCCTGCTGCTGCGATTTTCCACGAGGAGAAAATTTTCTAGGGTTGAATTTTTCAGAAGGATTACTCACATCCGTGTTAATCTTCGTAAGGTTAATCTTCGCTCATTTGATAATCTCTACGTGTTCTTTGTATGTTCGTCTCAACAAATCCACATAAAGCGCTATGTGACACCGAAAATTGATTTTTTGATGGAATTTCTGGAGTAGCTTCAACTTTAGAATTTCTGTTCATAAAGTTAACATTTATTTGGTGGTTCTTATTCAATATTTTTTTAATCCTATTAAGGAAAGTTTCCAGGGAGTGAATTTTTAGGCGGGTTGCTCACATCCGTTTTAATCTTTCTAGCAAAAAGTAAAGAGTCTAAAGAGTAGGGGTCCCATCCAGAGAATCTTCCCTTGAGGCTAATGTGAGGCAAAAATTGGAGGGCAACTAGGCCCTCTCCAACGCCTCTTTTTGTTAGCTTTTGTTAGCTAGTCGTATTAAAAGTATACACATAGTGCCCTCTGTTTAGTCCCCCACAACTTACCCTTAAAGATCTAACTTAATACGTTGAAATTGTCAGGACATTTTCAGTGGGAAATTGAACTAAATCAAAATACACTATTTTCAAATTATTTTATTTTCTTTTGCGGTGGGGAGGGGGTCCTACAAAATCTTTACACTTCTACCCTGACAGATAAAATATATCTTCGTTACATTTTATTGAAAAAGGGCTTGTATTTCCTATTTTAGAGTTTTCTGCTAATTATAAAATTCTGACATACTGAGTCATTAAAACAAAGAAAATGTTTTTGTTTTTTCTGTTGTTTAGTAAATTGCATTTTTTTGCATCATTTCTGTTTATTGGTCTTTTTGTTTCACTTTTGGTTCACTATGTACAACCATGTAATTAAAATTTTGTTTCATGCAACTTTCAAGTAGAAGTTTGTCATTCGCGCCTCTCTGGGGCCATTGTTTTAGTTTTTTTCAAGAAATTTCACGTTTTTCGGATATTTTCCAAAATTCCTGGTAATTAGTCATTGTATTCCTGGTTAATTTCAAATTAGGTAAAAAAAAACTGATATGAATTTGCTATGATTTATTTTCGAAAAGCTAAATGTGCTCTGGTTTTGTTCATGGAACTTGTTGCATGTTAATTTTTTTATTCGTGAAACTTATTGCATGTTGATTTTTTTCTTTGTTAATTTTGTACATTGATTTTTTTTTAATTTTTCCTCGTGAAAACAATTTGTAGATGGAACATGTTGAGTGCTGATTTTTAGACACGTAAAAAAAAAGTTGAAAAAAAAACTGTCAAAAAAAACTGTCAAATAAGAAAAAAAATGGTCACTACAAACACTATTTTTTAATAATAAAAGTCACGACTAACATTTCTATATGATTCTCATTTTGAGTTTGGAAAATATTAAATGTGATTTTTTATGTTTTAAGTGTTTCATGTCATTCTAACACCTGTAAAAAAAAAGTTTAAAAAGAATGGTCAGTACAAACATTATTTTTCTAATAGTAAAAGTCACGACTAACATTTCTATATGATTCTCATTTTGAGTTTGGAAAATATTAAATATGATTTTTTTTTATGTTTTAAGTATGTTTCATGTCATTCTAACACCTGTAAAAAAAAGTTGAAAAAAAATGTCTCCAAAAAAAAGGGCGGGGGGAAGGGTGCCAAAAAGTTGGAAGGGGGGAGGGGGCCCCTTGGAGGTTGGGGGTATGGGGAAGCTTCTGAGGTTACTTCGGTGGTTAGGGTCAATGGTGCTTACGGTCCTTGATGGTTCATACTCATAATCACCTCACTACTTGATTTCCAAGGATTTCTAAGGATTGTTTTTTGAACTGAGAAAATAACTCATCATCAAAGTTTTTATACCCGTGTTCAAGGTTAAACATAAAAGAAAACACGCCTAACATATTGCCTAGAATTTCGTAACCGTCAATTTTTGTTTTAACCATACCAGGAAAAAAACCATCAATGTATGAAAACAGTCATGAATTTTAACAGAAACATGAAATTTTAATATAAAAATCATTGTGCTGTGAACAGCACCAATTTTCATGGTATGTTGATTATAATTACAACATAAAAAAAACAACCAAAGATATGACTTTTTAGGCGTGGTGATTTTTTTATGATACATGTATAAAAGGTAATATGGATTTTTTTTTACCTGTATTGTCTCTTAGATTAATACAGTAATGTCCTATCTGCCCCCTTCCTTAGATTGATACAGTAATGTCCCACCTGCCCTCTCTCTTTGATTGCTCGGAATGATTGACTATCTACCCTCCTGGAATGATTGGCTACCTGTCTTCCTGGAATGATTGGCTACCTGTCTTCCTGGAATGATTGGCTACCTGTCTTCCTGGAATGATTGGCTACTTGTCTTCCCGGAGATATTAATAAAACACTACTTACGGGTCTCCATCACGGCATTCATTCGACTGTCTATAGCTGTTGTGTACCTTTAAGCGAAACAGTACTGTAGTTTCTTATCATTTTAGGTTTGAATTATTATAGGAATTTATTTATGCTAGTTTTTCAAATTAACCTTTTTCAAACCAAACGATAAACAACTACGAGCGTAGAAAATACCACAAAATAAAAACAACAAAATAAGTAAAGTGGTAAAAAAAATTACAGTACGTAGACGGTGAGAGCTGCCGTTTACCCCCCCCCCCCCCCGCAAAAAACATCCCTTAAGGAAAATACACCGCGGAAAATAACACCTCACGGAAAATACCCCCCTCCCAGAAAATAACTACCCTTGGAAAATCCTCCACCCCCAAAAAATACCTCTTGTGGTTGGTTAGTCTCCAATTACTTTCTTAATGTCCCTCCTAAACCCATTTTCCAGCTTGAAGTACTTATCTTTTCACCCACAACTATACTTTACAGCTTTTTGGATACCTCAACACCAAGAAATACTTTTCAAAGACCACTTCATAGCAAGTTACTTTCTTAATGTCCCTCCTAAACCCATTTTCCAACTTGAAGTACTTATCTTTTTCACCCACAACTATACTTTACAGCTTTTGGATACCTCAACACCAAGAAATACTTTTCAAAGACCATTTCAGAGCAAGTTACTTTCTTAATGTCCCTCCTAAACCCATTTTCCAACTTGAAGTACTTATCTTTTTCACCCACAACTATACTTTACAGCTTTTTGGATACCTCAACACCAAGAAATACTTTTCAAAGACCATTTCAGAGCAAGTTACTTTCTTAATGTCCCTCCTAAACCCATTTTCCAACTTGAAGTACTTATCTTTTTCACCCTCAACTATACTTTACAGCTTTTTGGATACCTCAACACCAAGAAATACTTTCAAAGACCATTTCAAAGCAAGTTACTTTCTTAATGTCCCTCCTAAACTCATTTTTCAGCTTGAAGTACTTATCTTTTCCACCCAAAACTATACTTTACAGCTTTTTGGATACCTCAACACCAAGAAATACTTTTCAAAGACCATTTCAGAGCAAGTTAATTTCTTAATGTCCCTCCTAAACCATTTTCCAACTTGAAGTACTTATCTTTTTCACCCACAACTATACTTTACAGCTTTTGGATACCTCAACACCAAGAAATACTTTTCAAAGACCATTTCAGAGCAAGTTACTTTCTTAATGTCCCTCCTAAACCCATTTTCGAACTTGAAGTACTTATCTTTTTCACCCTCAACTATACTTTACAGCTTTTTGGATACATCAACACCAAGAAATACTTTTCAAAGACCATTTCAGAGCAAGTTACTTTCTTAATGTCCCTCCTAAAACCCATTTTCCAATTTGAAGTACTTATCTTTTTCATCCACAACTATACTTTACAGCTTTTTGGATACTCAATACCAAGAAATACTTTTCAAAGACCATTTCAGAGCAAGTTACTTTCTTAATTTCCCTCCTAAACCCATTTTCCAACTTGAAGTACTTATCTTTTTCACCCACAACTATACTTTACGGCTTTTTGGATACCTAAACCAAGAAATACTTAGGTTAGGCTAGATTAAAACCACCAAGAAATACTTTTCAAAGACCATTTCAGAGCAACTTACTTTCTTAATGTCCCTCCTAAACCCATTTTCCAACTTGAAGTACTTATCTTTTTCACCCAACAACTATACTTTACAGCTTTTTGGATGCCTCAACACCAAGAAATACTTAGGTTAGGCTAGATTAAATTAGGTTAGATTAGGTTAGGTTAAGTTAGGTTATCCTACGTACGCTTCACTTAGGTTAGGTTAGGTGAAAGACAGGCAAAAAGTTAGGTGAATGGTTAGGTTAGGATAGACTAGATTAGATTGTAGGTTAAGTTAGGTTAGGCTAGGTTAGCCTACGTACGCGCGCGTACGTAGGCTAACCTAGCCTAACCTAACTTAACCTAAAATAATCTAGTCTATCCTAACCTAACCATTCACCTAACTTTTTGCCTGTCTTTCACCTAACCTAACCTAAGTGAAGCGTACGTAGGATAACCTAACCTAACTTAACCTAACCTAACCTAACCTAACCTAATTTAATCTAGCCTAACCTAAGTATTTCTTGGTTTAGGTATCCAAAAAGCCGTAAAGTATAGTTGTGGGTGAAAAAGATAAGTACTTCAAGTTGGAAAATGGGTTTAGGAGGGAAATTAAGAAAGTAACTTGCTCTGAAATGGTCTTTGAAAAGTATTTCTTGGTATTGAGGTATCCAAAAAGCTGTAAAGTATAGTTGTGGATGAAAAAGATAAGTACTTCAAATTGGAAAATGGGTTTAGGAGGGACATTAAGAAAGTAACTTGCTCTGAAATGGTCTTTGAAAAGTATTTCTTAGTCTTGAGGTATCCAAAAAGCTGTAAAGTATAGTTGAGGGTGAAAAAGATAAGTACTTCAAGTTGGAAAATGGGTTTAGGAGGGACATTAAGAAAGTAACTTTCTCTGAAATGGTCTTTAAAAAGTATTTCTTGGTGTTGAGGTATCCAAAAGTTGTAAAGTATAGTTGTGGGTGAAAAAGATAAGTACTTCAAGTTGGAAAATGGGTTTAGGAGGGACATTAAGAAAGTAACTTGCTCTGAAATGGTCTTTGAAAAGTATTTCTTGTGTTGAGGTATCCAAAAAGCTGTAAAGTATAGTTGTGGGTGAAAAAGATAAGTACTTCAAGCTGGAAAATGGGTTTAGGAGGGACATTAAGAAAGTAACTTGCTCTGAAATGGTCTTTGAAAAGTATTTCTTGGTGTTGAGGTATCCAAAAAGCTGTAAAGTATAGTTGAGGGTGAAAAAGATAAGTACTTCAAGTTGGAAAATGGGTTTAGGAGGACATTAAGAAAGTGACTTGCTCTGAAACGGTCTTTGAAAAGTATTTCTTGGTGTTGAGGTATCCAAAAAGCTGTAAAGTATAGTTGTGGGTGAAAAAAGATAAGTACTTCAAGCTGGAAAATGGGTTTAGGAGGGACATTAAGAAAAGTAATTTGCTCTGAAATGGTCTTTGAAAAGTATTTCTTGGTGTTGAGGTATCCAAAAAGCTGTAAAGTATAGTTGTGGATGAAAAAGATAAATACTTCAAGTTGGAACATGGGTTTTTAGGAGGGACATTAAGAAAGTAACTTGCTCTGAAATGGTCTTTAAAAAGTATTTCTCGGTGTTGAGGTATCCAAAAAGCTGTAAAGTATAGTTGAGGGTGAAAAGATAAGTACTTCAAGTTGGAAAATGGGTTTAGGAGGGACATTAAGAAAGTAACTTGCTCTGAAATTGTCTTTGAAAAGTATTTCTTGGTGTTGAGGTATCCAAAAAGCAGTAAAGTATAGTTGTGGGTGAAAAAAAGATAAGTACTTCAAGTTGGAAAATGGGTTTAGGAGGGAAATTAAGAAAGTAACTTGCTCTGAAATGGTCTTTGAAAAAGTATTTCTTGGTATTGAGGTATCCAAAAAGCTGTAAAGTATAGCTGTGGATGAAAAAGATAAGTACTTCAAATTGGAAAATGGGTTTAGGAGGGACATTAAGAAAGTAACTTGCTCTGAAATGGTCTTTGAAAAGTATTTCTTAGTGTTGAAATATCCAAAAAGCTGTAAAGTATAGTTGAGGGTGAAAAAGATAAGTACTTCAAGTTGGAAAATGGGTTTAGAAAGGACATTAAGAAAGTAACTTTCTCTGAAATGGTCTTTGAAAAGTATTTCTTGGTGTTGAGGTATCCAAAAGTTGTAAAGTATAGTTGTGGGTGAAAAAGATAAGTACTTCAAGTTGGAAAATGGGTTTAGGAGGGACATTAAGAAAGTAACTTGCTCTGAAATGGTCTTTGAAAAGTATTTCTTGGTGTTGAGGTATCCAAAAAGCTGTAAAGTATAGTTGTGGGTGAAAAAGATAAGTACTTCAAGCTGGAAAATGGGTTTAGGAGGGACATTAAGAAAGTAACTTGCTCTCTGAAACGGTCTTTGAAAAGTATTTCTTGTGTTGAGGTATCCAAAAAGCTGTAAAGTATAGTTGAGGGTGAAAAAGATAAGTACTTCAAGTTGGAAAATGGGTTTAGGAGGGACATTAGAAAGTAACTTGCTCTGAAATGGTCTTTGAAAAGTTTCTTGGTGTTGAGGTATCCAAAAAGCTGTAAAGTATAGTTGTGGATGAAAAAGATAAGTACTTCAAGTTGGAAAATGGGCTTAGGAGGGACATTAACAAAGGAACTTGCTCTGAAATGGTATTGAAAAGTATTTTCTTGGTGTTGAGGTATCCAAAAAGCTGTAAAGTATAGTTGTGGGTGAAAAAGATAAGTACTTCAAGTTGGAAAATGGGTTTAGGAGGGACATTAAGAAAGTAACTTGCTCTGAAATGGTCCTTGAAAAGTATTTCTTGGTGTTGAGGTATCCAAAAAGCTGTAAAGTATAGTTGTGGGTGAAAAAGATAAGTACTTCAAGTTGGAAAATGGGTTTAGGAGGGACATTAAGAAAGTAACTTGCTCTGAAATGGTCTTTGAAAAGTATTTCTTGGTGTTGAGGTAACCAAAAAGCTGTAAAGTATAGTTGTGGGTGAAAAAGATAAGTACTTCAAGTTGGAAAATGGGTTTAGAAGGAACATTAAGAAAGTAACTTGCTCTGAAATGGTCTTTGAAAAGTATTTCTTGGTGTTGAGGTATCAAAAAAGCTGTAAAGTATAGTTGTGGATGAAAAAGATAAGTACTTCAAGTTGGAAAATGGGTTTAGGAGGGACATTAAGAAAGGAACTTGCTCTGACATGGTCTTTGAAAAGTATTTCTTGGTGTTGAGGTATCCAAAAAGCTGTAAAGTATAGTTGTGGGTGAAAAAGATAAGTACTTCAAGTTGGAAAATGGGTTTAGGAGGGACATTAAGAAAGTAACTTGCTCTGAAATGTCTTTTGAAAAGTATTTCTTGTGTTGAGGTATCCAAAAAGCTGTAAAGTATAGATATGGTGAAAAAGATAAGTACTTCAAGTTGAAAAATGGGTTTAGGAGGAGGGACATTAAGAAAGGAACTTGCTCTGAAATGGTCTTTGAAAAGTATTTCTTGGTGTTGAGGTATCCAAAAAGCTGTAAAGTATAGCTGTGGGTGAAAAAGATAAGTACTTCAAGTTGGAAAATGGATTTAGGAGGGACATTAAGAAAGAAACTTGCTCTGAAATGGACTTTGAAAAGTATTTCTGGTGTGTTGAGGTATCCAAAAAGCTGTAAAGTATAGTTGTGGTGAAAAAGATAAGTACTTCAAGTTGGAAAACGGGTTTAGAAGGAACATTAAGAAAGTAACTTGCTCTGAAATGGTCTTTGAAGAGTATTTCTTGGTGTTGAGGTAACCAAAAAGCTGTAAAGTATAGTTGTGGGTGAAAAAGATAAGTACTTCAAGTTGGAAAATGGGTTTAGGAGGGACATTAAGAAAGTAACTTGCTCTGAAATGGTCTTTGAAAAGTATTTCTTGGTGTTGAGGTATCCAAAAAGCTGTAAAGTATAGTTGTGGTGAAAAAGATAAGTACTTCAAGTTGGAAAATAGGTTTAGAAGGGACATTAAGAAAGTAACTTGCTCTGAAATGGTCTTTGAAGAGTATTTCTTGGTGTTGAGGTAACCAAAAAGCTGTAAAGTATAGTTGTGGGTGAAAAAGATAAGTACTTCAAGTTGGAAAATGGGTTTAGGAGGGACATTAAGAAAGTAATTTGCTCTAAAATGGTCTTTGAAAAGTATTTTCTTGGTGTTGAGGTATCCAAAAAGCTGTAAAGTATAGTTGTGGGTGAAAAAGATAAGTACTTCAAGTTGAAAAAAAGGGTTTAGGAGGGACATTAAGAAAGTAACTTGCTCTGAAATGGTCTTTGAAAAGTATTTCTTGGTGTTGAGGTAACAGAAAAAGCTGTAAAGTATAAATGTGGGTGAAAAAGATAAGTACTTCAAGTTGGAAAATGGGTTTAGGAGGGACATTAAGAAAGTAACTTGCTCTGGAATGGTCTTTGAAAACTATTTCTGGTGTTGAGGTATCCAAAAAGCTGTAAAGTGTAGTTGTGGGTGAAAAAGATAAGTACTTCAAGTTGGAAAAATGGGTTTAGAAGGGACATTAAGAAAGTAACTTGCTCTGAAATGGTCTTTGAAAAGTATTTCTTGGTGTTGAGGTATCCAAAAAGCTGTAAAGTATAGTTCGTGTGTGAAAAAGATATGTACTTCAAGTTGGAAAATGGGTTTAGGAGGGACATTAAGAAAGTAACTTGCTCTGAAATGGTCTTTGAAAAGTATTTCTTGGTGTTGAGGTATCCAAAACACCAACCCATACATACAAACAAACAGATTCAGACATAAAAAACAGAGAAAGACAGGCACTTTAGACATACAAACCAACAAAGACAAAGCCTTGGACTTGCAAACACCAACCCAGACATACAAACAAATAGATTCAGACATACAAACAAAGACAAAACTTGAACTTGCAAAACACCAGCCCAGACATACAAACAAATAGATTCAGACATACAAACAGAGAAAGACAGGCTCTTTAGACATACAAACCAACAAAGACAAATTTGTGGACTTGCAAACACCAACCCAGAAATACAAACAAATAGATTCAGACATACAAACAGAGAAAGACAGGCACTTTAGACATAAAAAACTAACAAAGACAAACACTTGAACTTGCAAACAACAACCCAGACATACAAACAAATAGATTCAGACATACGAGCAGAGAAAGACAGACAATTTAGACATACAAACCAACAAAGACAAACACTTGGACTTGCAAATACCAACCAGACATACAAACAAATATATTCAGACATACAAACAGAGAAAGGCAGGCACTTTAGACATACAAACCAATAAAGACAAACACTTGGACTTGCAAACACTAACCCAGACATACAAACAAATAGATTCAGACATACAAACAGAGAAAGACGGACACTATAGACATGCCAAGCAACAAAGACAAACACTTGGTCTTGCAAACACCAACCTAGACATACAAACAAATAGATTCAGACATAAAAACAGAGAAAGACAGGCACTTTAGACGTACAAACCAACAAAGACAAAGCCTTGGACTTGCAAACACCAACCCAGACATACAAAAAAATAGATTCAGACATACAAACAGAGAAAAGACAGGCACTTTAAACATACAAACCAGCAAAGACAAACACTTGGACTTGCAAACACCAACCCAGACATACAAACAAATAGATTCAGACGTACAAACAGAGAAAGACAGGCACTTTAGACATACAAACCAACAAAGACAAACACTTGGACTTGCCAAAACCAACCCAGACATGCAAACAAATAGATTCAGACATACAAACAGAGAAAGACATACACTTTAGATATACAAACCAACAAAGACAAACACTTAGACTTGCAAACACCAACCCAGACATACAAACAAATAGATTCAGACATGCAAACAGAGAAAGAGAGGCACTTTAGACATACAAACCAACAAGACAAACACTTGGACTTACAAAGACACCAACCCAGACATACAAACGAATAGATTCAGAAATAGAAACAGAGAAAGACAAGCACTTTAGACATAAAAACCAAGAAAGGCAAACACTTGGACTTGCAAACACCAGCCAGACATACAAACAAATAGATTCAGACATACAAACAGAGAAAGACAGGCACTTTAGACATACAAACCAACAAAGACAAACACTTGGACTTAAAAAACACCAACCCAGACATACAAAAAAGTAGATTCTGACATACAAACAGAGAAAGACAGGCACTTTAGACATTCAAACCTACAAAGACAAACACTTGGACTTGCAAACACCAACCCAGACATACAAACAAATAGATTCAGACATACAAACAGAGAAAGACAGGCACTTTAGACATACAAACCAACAAAAGAAAAACACTTGGACTTGCAAACACCAACCCAGACATACAAACAAATAGATTCAGACATACAAACAGAGAAAGACAGGCACTTTTAGACATACAAACCAACAAAGACAAACATTTGGACTTGCAAACACCAACCCAGACATACAAACAAATAGATTCAGACATACAAACAGAGAAAGACAGGCACTTTAGACATGCAAACCAACAAAAACAAAGACTTGGACTTGCAAGAACCCACCCATACATACAAACAAATAGATTCAGACATACAAACAGAGTTAGACAGGCACTATAAACATACAAACCAACAAAGACAAACACTTGGACTTGCAAAAACCAACCTAGACATACAAACAAATAGATTCAGACATACAAAACAGAGAAAGACAGGCACTTTAGACATACAAACCGACAAAAAAAACACTTGGACTTAAAAAACACCAACCCAGACATACAAAAAAGTAGACTCAGACATACAAACAGAGAAAGACAGGCACTTTAGACATTCAAACCTACAAAGACAAACAATTGGACTTGCAAACACCAACCCAGACATACAAACAAATAGATCCAGACATACAAACAGAGAAAGACAGGCACTTTAGACATACAAACCAACAAAGACAAACACTTGAACTTGCAACAACCAACCAGGTCATACAAACAAATAGATTCAGACATACAAACAGAGAAAGACAGGCACTTTAGACATACAAACCAACAAAGACAAACACTTGGACTTGCAAACACCAACCTAGACATACAAACAAATAGGTTCAGACATACAAACAGAGAAAGACAGGCACTTTAGACATACAAACCAACAAAGAAAAACACTTGGACTTGCAAACACCAACCCAGACATACAAACAAATATATTCAGACATACAAACAGAGAAAGACAGGCACTTTAGACATACAAACCAACAAAGACAAACATTTGGACTTGCAAACACCAACCCAGACATACAAACAAATAGATTCAGACATACAAACAGAGAAAGACATGCACTTTAGACATACAAACCAACAAAAACAAATACTTGGACTTGCGAAAACCCACCCAGACATACAAACAAATAGATTCAGACATACAAACAGAGTAAGACAGGCACTTTAGATATACAAAACAACATAGACAAACACTTGGACTTGCAAACACCAGCCTAGACATACAAACAAATAGATTCAGACATACAAACAGAGAAAGACAGGCACTTTAGACGTACAGACCAACAAAGGCAAACACGTGGACTTGCAAACACCAACCCAGACATACAAACAAATAGATTCAAACATACAAACAGAGAAAGACAGGCACTTTAGACATACAAACCAACAAAGACAAACATTTGGACTTGCAAACACCAACCCAGACATACAAACAAATAGATTCAGACATACAAACAGAGAAAGACATGCACTTTAGACATACAAACCAACAAAAACAAATACTTGGACTTGCGAAAACCCACCCAGACATACAAACAAATAGATTCAGACATACAAACAGAGTAAGACAGGCACTTTAGATATACAAAACAACATAGACAAACACTTGGACTTGCAAACACCAGCCTAGACATACAAACAAATAGATTCAGACATACAAACAGAGAAAGACAGGTACTTTAGACGTACAGACCAACAAAGGCAAACACGTGGACTTGCAAACACCAACCCAGACATACAAACAAATAGATTCAAACATACAAACAGAGAAAGACAGGCACTTTAGACATACAAACTAACAAAGACAAACAATTGGACTAGCAAACACCAACCCAGACACACAAATAAATAGATTCAGACATACAAACAGAGAAAGACAGGTACTTTAGACATACAAACCAACAAAGACAAACACTTGGACTTGCAAACACCAACCCAGACATTTTTTTTAAATTTATTTTATTAAGGCATCTAAAGCATCTTTAGAATAGATGCATGTAAGTAATACTTAAGATAATTCATCATATATATTATACTTTATTATTTTTGATGCAAGTAGAAATGTTTTTAATTTCCTTTTATTCTGGTATCTGAAGCATCTTTAGAATAGATACAGTTAAGTAATATT
This sequence comes from Artemia sinica, assembly GCA_027921565.1. NCBI lineage: Eukaryota > Metazoa > Arthropoda > Branchiopoda > Anostraca > Artemiidae > Artemia > Artemia sinica. Next base: position 42,006 of record JAPEVW010000399.1, read on the forward strand.
TAAGATAAGTCTTCAAATTTATTTCAATCTATAATATTTAAGATAATTCTTCACATATATTTTAATCTTTTTATTTTTCCTACAAGTAGAGTTGTTTTTAATTTCCTTTTTATTCGGATATCTAAAGCATCTTTAGAATAGATACAGTTAAGTAATATTTAAGATAATTCTGCATATATGTTTTAATGTATTTATTTTTGTAACAAGTAGTGTTTTTTTTTAATTTATTTTTATTAAGGTATCTAAAGCATCTTTAGAATAGATACATGTAAGTATTATTTAAGATAATTCTTCGCATACATTATGTTTATTTATTTTTTGTTGCAAATAGATTTGTGTTTAATTTGCTTTTATTCTAGCATCTGAAGCATCATTAAAATATATACAGTTAAGTAATATTTAAAATAATTCTTCAACTATATTTTAATGCATTTATTTTAGTTACAAGTAGTCGTTCTTTTATTTATTTTATTATGGTACCTGAAGCATCTTTAGAATAGATTAAGTAACCTTAAATAAACCTATCTTTTCATACTTAATCCCTCACACTATAGCCGTGTATCTGTCTGACTGTGCTTCCATCTATAGCTATACGTGTGAAGATATCATCAGTAGTCTCTGGATTCTGTTTTTAAATTTTCTTACATCTCTGACTTTTTAATAAACACTCTAAACGTATGACTTGCTAACGTACCCTAAAATAATGGTAATATAACAAAGTAATGCATAAAATATTTTTATTGAAATAAAAGCATGTAGAGAATTAACATATAAATATGTTACAACATTATTATACATTAGTAATATCATAGAACAACTTTGGACATTTCGAATCTGTTCCATAAAATAATTCATCAAGTTCTCTCTTGATACTGTAGCCACTCTCTTCTCTCACTCCGTAACCAGTAGAATAATCATTATTCCAATTAAGTCATATACAATTTTTAGTAGGATGTCACCTATTGGTTCAAATACGTTTCATCTTTGGTATTATTAGATTCATTGGGATATATGATCAATAGTAGTAATAATGTTCACTTGCTCATTATTTTTCTATCAAATTATCTTTTTATTCATTAGTGATATTGTCTACTAATGTCTTTTTTATTTTGCTGGTGACTTCACTGTCTATTCCCACATTGTGCTTACAAAGGTAACAGTTCTGGCACGTAGACAAGATATGATTTATTACATTAGTGCAACAATTGGCTTTTCTTTTCCCCTTTGCTTTCATTTGAATAGTAATACCAGAACGATGGGAATAGGATCTATCTATAGGTAGCGTGTTACCAGAACCATTAGCAAGAAGATGCCCATTTTCATCAATTATTATTTTTAAGTTGGCATTCTATTTTAGCACTATCATCTCTGGTGCTCTCACTCTCGCATATCCACCTTGAGCAATGTTGAATTGTTTCGCTAGTCCAAAGAAATTTAGCTTTTCGCTGTCATGACAACGTAAACATACATTTCCAATAAGATCTCCATTAATGCTTGTCTCATAGTTTAAATATCGATCTTTGTCGGTATTCAACACAACGATGATTTTATCGTGTGTACACACTTTTTTTTGAATAATTCATTTTCACGTTTTGTTCTAAGTATGATACAAGGTGTTTATCATGCCACTGTGTGAAAATTTCTGATTTCATACCTACATTTAACTAGATAGTGTCAATAACCCACCATAGAGCATCACTGAGACAGCCGCATAGTTTCAATGAGCAACCATAGAGCATCATTGATACAGCCGTATAAATAAATAGAAACATTCGCTTTCAATCATGTTGGAATTGTTTTCTTTTTAAAGTCATAATATAAAGGACTGTTTAGATGATTAATAAAAAAGCTCTAATCAGGCGTAATCCTTCTTCTGGCAAAAAAAACACAATGTTTCGAATGAACATTCTCTTATAATATTATAGGACAACTGGGTCGACTCTATAACGACCATTGTGTTTCAGGAGTCGTCCTTAAAGAATTGGGACAGAATTTGAACTTTAGCGTAAAGAGCTAGGCGTTGAGGAGGGGACAATAGATATAGATGACAGTACACAATTGAAACATCAAATACAAAATTCCCATATTTTTGTACGGAAATACCAAAACCTTAGGTTAGGTTTTGGTATTTCCGTACAAAAATGGGGAATTTTGTATTTGATGACTAGCGAAATAATTCAACATTTTTCAAGGTGGATATGCGAGAGTGAGAGCACCAGAGATGATAGTGCTAAAAGAGAATGCCAACTTAAAAATAATAATTGATGAAGATGGGCATCTTCTTGCTAATGGTTCTGGTAACAAGCTACCTATTGATAGATCCTATTCCCATCGTTCTGGTATTACTATTCAAATGAAAGCAAAAGGGAAAAGAAAAGCCAACTGTTGTACTAATGTAGTAAATCATATCTTGTCTACGTACCAGAACTGTTACCTTTGTAAGCACAATGTGAGAACAGACAGTGAAGTCAATAGCAAAATAAAAAGGACATTAGTAGACAATATCATTAATGAATATAAAGATAATTTGATAGAAAAATATTGAGCAAGTGAACATTATTACTACTATTCATCATATATCCCAATGAATCTAATAATACCAAAGACGAAACGTATTTGAACCAATAGGTGACATCCCACTAAAAATTGTATATGACTCAAATTGGAATAATGATTATTCTACTGGTTACGGGGCGAGAGAAGAGAGAGTGGCTACAGTATCAAGAGAGAACATAATGAATTATTTTATGGAACAGATTCAAAACGTCCAAAGTTGTTCTATGATATTAATAATGTATAATAATATTGTAACATATTTATATGTTAATATTCTACATGCTTTTATTTCAATAAGAATATTTTATGCATTACTTTGTTATATTACCATTATTTTAGGATACGTTAGCAAGTCATACGTTTAGAGTGTTTATTAAAAAGTCAGAGATGTAAGAAAATATAAAAACAGAATCGAGTGACTACTGATGATATCTTCACACGTATAGCTATAGATGAAAGCACAGTCAGACAGATACATGGCTATAGTGTGAGGGACAAGTATGAAAAGATAGGTTTATTTAAGGTCACTTAATCTATTCTAAAGATGCTTCAGATACCCTAATAATAAAAAAAAAACGACCACTTGTAACTAAAATAAATACATTAAAATATACTTGGAGAATTATTCTAAATATTACTTAACTGTATATATTTTAATGATGCTTCAGATACTAGAATATAAAGGAAATTAAAACAAATCTATTTGCAACAAAAAATAAATAAATATAATGTATGCGAAGAATTATCTTAAATAATACTTACATGTATCTATTCTAAAGATGTTTTAGATACCTTAATGAAATAAATTAAAAAAAACGACTACTTGTTACAAAAATAAATACATTAAAATATATATGAAGAATTATTATCTTAAATATTACTTAACTGTATCTATTCTAAAGATGCTTTAGATATCAGAATAAAAAGGAAATTAAAAACAACTCTACTTGTAGGAAAAATAAATAGATTAAAATATATGTGAAGAATTATCTTAAATATTATAGACTAAAATGAATTTGAAGACTTATCTTAAATATTACTTAACTGTATCTATTCTAAAGATGCTTCAGATACCAGAATAAAAGGAAATTAAAAACATTTGTCTACTTGCATCAAAAAATTATAAATATAATATATGTGAAGAATTATCTTAAATATTATAGACTAAAATAAATTTGAAGACTTATCTTAAATATTACTTAACTGTATCTATTCTAAAGATGCTTTAGATACCTTAATAAAATAAATTAAAAAAAAAAAGTCTGGGTTGGTGTTTGCAAGTCCAAGTGTTTGTCTTTGTTGGTTTGTATGTCTAAAGTGCATGTCTTTCTCTGTTTGTATGTCTGAATCTATTTGTTTGTATGTCTGGGTTGGTGTTTGCTAGTCAAAGTGTTTGTCTTTGTTGGTTTGTATGTCTAAAGTGCCTGTCTTTCTCTGCTTGAATGTCTGAATCTATTTGTTTGTATGTCTGGGCTGGTGTTTGCAAGTCCAAGTGTTTGCCTTTGTTGGTTTGCATGTCTAAAGTGCCTTTCTTTCTCTGTTTGTATTTCTGAATCTATTTGTTTGTATGTCTGGGTTGGTGTTTGCAAGTCCAAGCGCTTGTCTTTGTTGGTTTGTATGTCTAAAGTGCCTGTCTTTCTCTGTTTGTATGTCTGAATCTGTTTGTTTGTATGTCAGGGTTGGTGTTTGCAAGCATAAGTGTTTGTTTTTGTTGGTTTGAATGTCTAATGTGCCTGTCTTTCTCTGTTTGTATGTCTGAATCTATTTGTTTGTATGTCTGGGTTGGTGTTTGCAAGTCCAAATGTTTGTCTTTCTGGTTTGTATAGCTAAAGTGCCTGTCTTTCTCTGTTTGTATGTCTGAATCTATTTGTTTGTATGTCTGGGTTGGTGTTTGCAAGTCCAAGTGTTTGTCTTTGTTGGTTTGTATGTCTCAAGTGCCTGTCTTTCTCTGTTTGTATGTCTGAATCTATTTGTTTGTATTTGTGGGTTGGTGTTTGTAAGTCCAAGTGTTTGTCTTTGTTGGTTTGTATTTCTAAAGTGCCTGTCTTTCTCTGTTTGTATGACTGAATCTATTTGTTTGCATGTCTGGGTTAGTGTTTGCAAGTCAAAGTGTTTGTCTTTGTTGGTTTGTATGTCCAAACTGCCTGTCTTACTCTGTTTGTATGTCTGAATCTATTTGTTTGTATGACTGGGTTGGTGTTTGCAAGTTCAAAGTGTTTGGCTTTTTTAGTTTGTATGTCTAAAGTGCTTGTCTTTCTCTGTTTGTATGACTGAATCTATTTGTTTGTATGTCTGGTTTGTATAGTTAAAGTGCCTGTCTTTCTCTGTTTGCATGTCTGAATCTATTTGCTTGTATGTCTGGGTTGGTGTTTGCAAGTCCAAGTGTTTGTCTTTGTTGGTTTGTATGTCTCAAGTGCCTGTCTTTCTCTTTTTGTATGTCTGAATCTATTTGTTTGTATGTCTGGGTTGGTGTTTGTAAGTCCAAGTGTTTGTCTTTGTTGGTTTGTATTTCTAAAGTGCCTGTCTTTCTCTGTTTGTATGACTGAATCTATTTGTTTGTATGTCTGGGTAGTGTGTTTGCAAGTCAAAGTGTTTGTCTTTGTTGGTTTGTATGTCTAAACTGCCTGTCTTACTCTGTTTGTATGTCTGAATCTATTTGTTTGTCTGTCTGGGTTGCTGTTTGCAAGTCCAAGTGTTTATCTTTGTTGGTTTGTATGTCTAAAGCGCCTGTCTTTCTCTGTTTGTGTGTCTGAATCTATTTGTTTGTATGTCTGGGTTGGTGTTTGCTAGTCCAAGTGTTTGTCTTTGTTGGTTTGTATGTCTAAAGTGCCTGTCTTTCTCTGTTTGTATGTCTGAATCTATTTGTTTGTATGTCTGGGTTGGTGTTTGCAAGTCCAAGTGTTTTGCCTTTGTTGGTTTTTATGTCTACAGTGCCTGTCTTTCTCTGTTTGTATGTCTGAATCTATTTGTTAGCATTTCTGGGTTGGTGTTTGCAAGTCCAAGTGTTTGTCTTTGTTGGTTTGTATGTCTAAAGTGCCTGTCTTTCTCTGTTTGTATTTCTGAATCTATTTGTTTTGTATGTCTGGGTTGGTGTTTGCAAGTCCAAGTGTTTGTCTTTGTTGGTTTGTATGTCTAAAGTGCCGGTCTTTCTCTGTTTGTATGTCTGAATCTATTTGTTTGTATGTCTGGGTTGGTGTTTGCAAGTCCAAGTGTTTGTCTTTGTTTGTTTGTATGTCGAAAGTGCCTGTCTTTTGTTGGTTTGTATGTCTAAAGTGCCTGTCTTTCTCTGTTTGTATGTCTGAATCCATTTGTTTGTATGTCTGGGTTGGTGTTTGCAAGTCAAAGTGTTTGTCTTTGATGGTTTTTTATGTCTAAAATGCCTGTCTTTCTCTGTTTGTATGTCTGAATCTATTTGTTTGTATGTCTGGGTTTGTGTTTGCAAGTACAAGTGTTTGTCTTTGTTGGTTTGTATGTCTAAAGTGCCTGTCTTTCTCTGTTTGTGTGTCTGAATCTATTTGTTTGTATGTCTGGGTTGGTGTTTGCAAGTCTAAGTGTTTGTCTTGTTGGTTTGTATGTCTAAAGTGTCTGTATTTCTCGGTTTGTATGTCTGAATCTATTTGTTTGTATGTCTGGGTTGGTGTTTGCAAGTCCAAGTGTTTGTCTTTGTTGGTTTGTATGTCTAAAGTGCCTGTCTTTCTCTGTTTGTATGTGTCTGAATCTATTTGTTTGTGTGTCGGGGTTGGTGTTTGCAAGCCCAAGTGTTTGTCTTTGTTGGTTTGTATGTCTAAAGTGCCTGTCTTTCTCTGTTTGTATGTCTGAATCTATTTGTTTGTGTGTCTGGGTTGGTGTTTGCAAGTCCAAGTGTTTGTCTTTGTTGGTTTGTATGTCTAAAGTGCCTGTCTTTCTCTGTTTGTATGTCTGAATCTATTTGTTTGTGTGTCGGGGTTGGTGTTTGCAAGCCCAAGTGTTTGTCTTTGTTGGTTTGTATGTCTAAAGTGCCTGTCTTTCTCTGTTTGTATGTCTGAATCTATTTGTTTGTGTGTCTGGGTTGGTGTTTGCAAGTCCAAGTGTTTGTCTTTGTTGGTTTGTATGTCTAAATTGCTTGTCTTTCTTTGTTTGTATGTCTGAATCTATTTGTCTGTATGTCTGGGTTGGTGTTTGCAAGTCCAAGTGTTTGTCTTTGTTGGTTTGTATGTCTCAAGTGCCTGTCTTTCTCTTTTTGTATGTCTGAATCTATTTGTTTGTATGTCTGGGTTGGTGTTTGTAAGTCCAAGTGTTTGTCTTTGTTGGTTTGTATTTCTAAAGTGCCTGTCTTTCTCTGTTTGTATGACTGAATCTATTTGTTTGTATGTCTGGGTTAGTGTTTGCAAGTCAAAGTGTTTGTCTTTGTTGGTTTGTATGTCTAAACTGCCTGTCTTACTCTGTTTGTATGTCTGAATCTATTTGTTTGTCTGTCTGGGTTGCTGTTTGCAAGTCCAAGTGTTTATCTTTGTTGGTTTGTATGTCTAAAGCGCCTGTCTTTCTCTGTTTGTGTGTCTGAATCTATTTGTTTGTATGTCTGGGTTGGTGTTTGCTAGTCCAAGTGTTTGTCTTTGTTGGTTGTATGTCTAAAGTGCCTGTCTTTCTCTGTTTGTATGTCTGAATCTATTTGTTTGTATGTCTGGGTTGGTGTTTGCAAGTCCAAGTGTTTGCCTTTGTTGGTTTTATGTCTACAGTGCCTGTCTTTCTCTGTTTGTATGTCTGAATCTATTTGTTTAGCATTTCTGGGTTGGTGTTTGCAAGTCCAAGTGTTTGTCTTTGTTGGTTTGTATGTCTAAAGTGCCTGTCTTTCTCTGTTTGTATTTCTGAATCTATTTGTTTGTATGTCTGGGTTGGTGTTTGCAAGTCCAAGTGTTTGTCTTTGTTGGTTTGTATGTCTAAAGTGCCGGTCTTTCTCTGTTTGTATGTCTGAATCTATTTGTTTGTATGTCTGGGTTGGTGTTTTTTGCAAGTCCAAGTGTTTGTCTTTGTTTGTTTGTATGTCGAAAGTGCCTGTCTTTTGTTGGTTTGTATGTCTAAAGTGCCTGTCATTCTCTGTTTGTATGTCTGAATCCCATTTGTTTGTATGTCTGGGTTGGTGTTTGCAAGTCAAAGTGTTTGTCTTTGATGGTTTTTATGTCTAAAATGCCTGTCTTTCTCTGTTTGTATGTCTGAATCTATTTGTTTGTATGTCTGGGTTTGTGTTTGCAAGTACAAGTGTTTGTCTTTGTTGGTTTGTATGTCTAAAGTGCCTGTCTTTCTCTGTTTGTGTGTCTGAATCTATTTGTTTGTATGTCTGGGTTGGTGTTTGCAAGTCCAAGTGTTTGTCTTTGTTGGTTTGTATGTCTCTAAAGTGTCTGTATTTCTCGGTTTGTATGTCTGAATCTATTTGTTGTATGTCTGGGTTGGTGTTTGCAAGTCCAAGTGTTTGTCTTTGTTGGTTTGTATGTCTAAAGTGCCTGTCTTTCTCTGTTTGTATGTCTGAATCTATTTGTTTGTGTGTCGGGGTTGGTGTTTGCAAGCCCAAGTGTTTGTCTTTGTTGGTTTGTATGTCTAAAGTGCCTGTCTTTCTCTGTTTGTATGTCTGAATCTATTTGTTTGTGTGTCTGGGTTGGTGTTTGCAAGTCCAAGTGTTTGTCTTTGTTGGTTTGTATGTCTAAATTGCTTGTCTTTCTTTGTTTGTATGTCTGAATCTATTTGTCTGTATGTCTGGGTTGGCGTTTGCAAGTCCAAGTGTTTGTCTTTGTTGGTTTGTATGTCTAAAGTGCCTGTCTATCTCTGATTGTATTTCTGAATCTATTTTTTGTTTGTATGTCTGGGCTGGTGTTTGCAAGTCCAACTGTTTGTCTTGTTGGTTTGTATGTCTAAAGTGTCTGCCTTTCTCTGTTTGTATGTCTGAATCTATTTGTTTGTATGTCTGGGTTGGTGTTTGCAAGTCCAAGTGATTGTCTTTGTTGGTTTGTATGTCTAAAGTGCCTGTCTTTCTCTGTTTGTATGCCTGAATCTATTTGTTTGTATGTCTGGGTTGGTGTTTGCAAGTCCAAGTGTTTGTCTTTGTTGGTTTGTATGTCTAAAGTGCTAGTCTTTTATTGGTTTGTATGTCTAAAGTGCCTGTCTTTCTTTGTTTGTATGTCTGAATGTATTTGTTTGTATGTCAGGGTTGGTGTTTGCAAGTCCAAGTGTTTGTCTTTGTTGGTTTGTATGTCTAAAGTTCCTGTCTTTCTCTGTTTGTATGTCTGAGTCTATTTGTTTGTATGTCTGGGTTGGTGTTTGCAAGTCCAAGTGTTTGTCTTTGTTGGTTTGTATGTCTAAAGTGCCTGTTTTTTCTCTGTTTGTATGTCTGAATCTATTTTTGTGTGTGTCTGGGTTGGTGTTTGCAAGTCCAAGTGTTTGTCTTTGTTGGTTTGTATGTCTAAATTGCTTGTCTTTCTCTGTTTGTATGCCTGAATCTATTTGTTTGTATGTCTGGGTTGGTGTTTGCAAGTTCAAGTGTTTGTCTTTGTTGGTTTGTATGTCTAAAGTGCCTGTCTTCTCTGTTTGTATGTCTGAATCTATTTGTTTGTATGTCTGGGTTGGTGTTTGCAAGTCCACAAATTGGTCTTTTTTGGTTCGTATGTCTAAAGTGCCTGTCTTTCTCTATTTGTATGTCTGAATCTATTTGTTTGTATGTCTGGGTTGGTTGTTTGCAAGTTCAAGAGTTTGTCTTTGTTGGTTTGTATGTCTAAAACGCTTGTCTTTCTCTGTTTGTATGTCTGAATCTATTTGTTGGTATGTCTGGGTTGGTGTTTCCAAGTCAAAGTGTTTGTCTTTATTGGTGGTTGTATGTCTAAAGTGCCTGTCTTTCTCCGTTTGTATGTCTGAATCTATTGTTTGTATGTCTGGGTTGGCGTTTGCAAGTCCAAGTGTTTGTCTTTTTTGGTTTGTATGTCTAAAGTGCCTGTCTTTCTCTGTTTGTATGTCTGACTCTATTTGTTTGTATGTCTGGGTTGGTGTTTGCAAGTCCAAGTGTTTGTCTTTGTTGGTTTGTATGTCTAAAGTGCCTGTCTTTCTCTGTTTGTATGTCTGACTCTATTTGTTTGTATGTCTGGGTTGATGTTTGCAAGTCCAAGTGTTTGTCTTTGTTGGTTTGTATGTCTAAGGTGCCTGTCTGTCTTTGTTTGTATGTGTTTTTGAACACAAAAGAAAGTTGAAAAAATAAGATGTTAAAAAACATAAAGAAAGTTAAAAAAAAACTTCAAAAAAAAAAAAAAAAGTGTAAAAAGTGTAGCAAAAAAGTTGGGTGGAGGGGTCCTTGAGGGTTGGGGCAGATGGGACCATACAACACTGTTCAAATGGAACTTGTGTATTATAACGACCCCAGAGTTTCACCCCAAATCATCCTCTAAATGTCTCAAACTGTTTCACTCGAAAAATCCCTAAAATGTTGATTAATTTGTTTTCTCCCAAATAATCCCCTAAAAGTAATTTCTGCGTGTGTTCTTTTTGTTTCGGCATCCTTTTGCGATGACACATTTGAAATTCCCAAGAAACCATTTCCCGCGTTAAATATATTCAATCCGTCTTGATCTCGTTTGAATTTCTGTAAAAATCTAAGGTGTTCCTAGTTACACTATAATGGCTTTGATAGAATATTAATTTATCTCTCAGACCTAAAGACCAGAGAAACAATATTTAAAAATAGAATATTAATTTATCTTTCAGACCTAAAGACCAGAGAAGCGATATTTAAAAATAGAATATTAATTTATCTCTCAGACCTAAAGACCAGAGAAGCCATATTTAAAAATAGAATATTAATTTATCTCTCAGACCTAAAGACTAGAGAAGCCATATTGAAAAAATAGAATATTAATTTATCCCTCAGACCTAAAGACTAGAGAAGCCATATTTAAAAATAGAATATTAATTTATCTCTCAGACCTAAAGACCAGAGAAGCCATATTGTTTCTTAATCCCCTAATGTTACATTAGAATTCCTCGTCAGATTTACATAATTGTCGATTATGTAAATCAATGTCTCAGAAATCTAGTCCTCTTCGATTATGCAAATCTATTTCCCAGAAATCCTGAGTCCCCCTTTGTGGATCAATACACTTAGAAACATCCCCTGATTGTCTTAGAAAAAGACACGTGATCTTATCCAGTTAGTGGATCAATACACTTAGAAACATCCCCTGGTTGACCTTGAAAGAACACTTTTACCATGGACATTAAATCTCTTCCTGACTTTTTTACCAAGGACATTAAATCTCGTCCAGGCTCTTTACCAAGGACATTAAATCTTGTTCTGTGCTGGTACCCCGTTTCTACTTTTGTTTTTCACAGGGGTGATTGTATCAAAGCGAATCTCAAAAATAATTGGGAGGGAGCTCATTCAAACGTAAATTGAAAGCTCTTTTTTAAATGACCATACACGTTGGGCCAGAGGAAAGTCTAGCTTTCTGCCATTTTATGGCACCAAACGACCACTTTACCCCAAAGAGGACAAATTTGCAATCAATTTAAAATTGTGAGAAGTTAATTGATTTAAAAGTAACAATAACTATATTTTATACTTCCCAGTTGCAAAAGAAGTTATGCCAAACGGTGGCAGTACTGGATTCAACCAAGTTGATTCACTTTATTTGTAATGAAATTAGGATACGTTTGGTGATCTGTAATTGTATATCAGCTACAATGAGGGGGGGGAGGGGTGAGTCATTGTTTTGTTGGGGATAGGGTAGATTCCTAAAAAAGTAGATATTGCTGCACACAGTGCTTACTCTTCATGAGGCTTCAGATAAATGTTAAAATAGGTAGAGAGGAGTCATTAAAATGCTTCTCTATACAGCTAAAATATTAAATTCTCCTATCTACCAGCACAGAGGAGGGAAAAGCAAGGCAGGCCATCATCAGCCCCGCCAGTATATTTCTTTGGGGTGACAAATACTGCTAGGAACTTAGTTTTTCAGAAATTTCAAATTGTAATATTTTTCTTTTTTCTATTTAGATGAAGTACTTCAATGTATTTAAACAAACGAATAAAATGTATTTATCGATAAGAAATCCTATTGCAGAGCTTGTGATGGCTTTAGTTATGTAAAAGATCAAAAGTCTGTCTCATCCTTAATTCGTTACTCTTTATTGTGAAGTTTGGCTTTTGTCCAAATTTTTTAAAGAAAATTTGCAATTGAAAAAAAAGATTTTTCAAAGCACTAAAAAAAACTTTCGTTTAATGAGCAGGGTGTTGAAAAAGGGGGCAGTCCCCCTCATATACAAATTAACTTCAATCTGTTTTGAGTTTTAAACTTGCTCCTTACTTTAGTTGAAAAATCTTTTCTATTTGTTTAATTACATTCAGGAGACTGTAAAGAATTATGAATGCAATACTTTTGGTAACGCAGAAAAAAGATCAACATTTCAATGATCTCTGTTTGGATTTTGATGTTGATCAAATAGTTCATGATAACTGAAGGTAGTAGTAAGGGTGTGCACAGTTTCAACCATATACATTCAACCATACATTCACGCCTACAAGAATATACAGTGTGGTTTCACGTGGACATTGCAAAAAGCGACCAATCCTTTACCTATAAAGTGGCCAAGCATGTTTTGAAACTATAGTCAAGGCTGTATAAGACAACCAGACTGGCTTTTTGTTATTGATATCAATTGCACAAGAATATACACTTCGGTTTCACATGCACATTTTAAAAAAGCTGGCAAACCTATAAAGTGGTCCAACATGTTTTTGAGAGTATATTCGAGATTACATAACACAACCAGAGTGGTTTTTGAGGCAACATCCATTTTTTAGGGCCAATCAGAGACAGCGGAGGTTGCTCAATATACGATAACTTGATTGGTTATTGGATTCAAATAAAAAGAGTGATTTTCATTCGTCCTCGAGATTTTGTATATAGTGGTCATGCATTACGATTAAATTTTCATAATATTTTAACATACCATGGATAATACACTAAATATTATTGACTTTGAAGCTATGCCAACTTCGATCTATAATGTGAGTACAGTTTAGTAAATTTCTTAATTTATTTTCAAATAGAATAATTTTACCATCCCTCCAGTAAATTCAAATTTCAGGGGGCATAGCCGTCCCCCAAAAATACAAACTCTACAATATGATGATTATAGTCGATAGAAAACGTAAAATATGCTCTTTTTCTATTATGTAAACCCCATCTCCCCCACCCCTCTGTTTATAAGTTTAATCCATTCTTTAGAAATAGTTCTTTCCTTCAAAAAATGTCATTTTTCCCATTATCAAAAATAGAGTGTGCAAACTTTTCCGGTCTAAATAAAACCATCTGTCTTTAATTCTGTTAGAAAAAGGACGGTTCCAGAAACAGACTTCAGACGGATTTCTTATCGGCATGGATTAATGCCACATGTGATTAGGGAAACTTTGAAAAAGAAATTCGTTTTTGGGTCAAATTAAACGAGAGTAAATCCTTTTGAAATGCAAAGCACAAGTGATGTTTGAACAATGTTGTCAATTTAGAATAGGGTCTATGTTATATTATACTAAAAAAGATGATATTAAAATCGTTAATTAAAGAATAGTACACTAAACTCAAAATCAACTTTAGGGGATAATTTATATTATGGGAAGATGCTTTTGAAATTCCCCTTCCCCCCAAATTCAAAATTTTCCAAAATTTTCCTTTAGAAGCTTTTTTAAATATTTCTAAAGTGCTAATAGATAGAGCGCTACAAATATCAGAATCGACTTTAGAGGATAATTTATATTATGGGAAGATGTTTTTGAAATTCCCCTCCCCCCCAAACTCAAAATTTTCCAAAATTCTACTTTAGAAGCTTTTTTTAATATTTCTAAAGTGCTAATAGATAGAGCGCTATAATATCAGAATCAACTTCAGAGGACAAATTATATTATGGAAGATGTTTTTGAAATTTCTCTTCCCCCCAAACTCAAAGTTTTACAAAATTTTACTTTAGAAATTTTTTTAAATATTTCTAAAGAGCTAATAGATAGAGCGCTACAAATATCAGAATCAACTTTAGGGGATAATTTATATTATGGGTAGATGTTTTTGAAATCCCTCTTCCCCCCAAACTCAAAATTTTCCAAAATTTTACTTTAGAAGCTTTTTTTAATATATCTAAAGTACTAATAGATAGAGCCCTACAAATATCAGAATCGACTTTAGAGGATAATCTATATTATGGGAGGATGTTTTGAAATTCCCCTTCCCCCCCAAACTCAAAATTTTCCAAAATTTTACATTAGAAGCTTTTTTTAAATATTTCTAAAGCACTAATAGATAGAGCGTTACAAACATCAGAATCAACTTCAGAGGACAAATTATATTATGGGAAGATGTTTTTGAAATCCCCCTTCCCCCCAAGCTGAAAATTTTCCAAAATTTTACTTTAGAAGCTTTTTTAAACATTTCTAAAGCGCTAAGACATAGAGCGTTACACACATCAGAATCAACTTTAGAGGGCAATTTATCTGTAAAAGAGAGGTCATTATTTCAATCTAAATTTTTCTTCTTTTTTTAAGGAGGAGGATTCCTACAATTACTCTCCCCCTGAAAAGAGAGCAAGATGGAACGATGCCACATTGATGCAAGCTGCAAGGCCTTCCATCATCAGATATGCTAGTTCAATTACACATGCTCTGGACCAGCCAATGACCACACAACTTTTAATGCCAGGAGCCTCTCACGCCAGTGTCAGCTCTGCGCAAACCTAAGAAGAATTTAAAATTGACATAGGACCATAAATTTGCTTGAAATAACAGGCAAACAATCGTTTAAAGCCATCTTTATCTTTCAAATAGTACCTATTCGTTGCCTAAGCTTAGCCTCACATTCTGAAAAAAATTTGAATTTGTCACAAATTTTTTAAATTTTTGGGTCATTTGCCTGAGACTCTGGGTGGGTGGGCGCCCCCGAATATTGTCCCAAATTCCTCTCTCAATTTAGCACTTGTTCACGGATGCCCAGCGTCTCCAATCACTTTCCCAATAGTATCTATTCATTGTCTCAGCTCAGTTTAGCAATCTGAGCCAATTTCCACTTTTTCAAGTTTAGGGTACTTGCCTGAGACTCTGAGCAGGTGAGGTGGGCACCTCCAAAAATTGTCCCAACTTCCACTCTCGCCTTAGAATTTATTCACGGATACCTAAAACCATCAACGGTTCGACTGTTGACCTAGCGGTAACCATGCCATGCTCTACACACATACCAACAATAGATTTTTGTTTTTGTTTTCCATTTTCACATGGGGTCCCAATCTAGCTCATGTCCATAGCTTAGCATTCAGGCCTTGACAAATAAAGCCCAGATAGTCAGTCGACTGGCTGGCAGTGGAGATAGGCTGGTCGACTAAGACCCCAATTCTGAGCTAGTGAATTTCCACCATTCAGGCTGGTGGACTGAGACCCCAATTCTGAGCTAGGTGATTTCAACCATTCAGGCTGGAGGACTAAGACCCACACTTCTGAGCTAGTGGATTTTCAACCATTCTGGCTGGTGGGACTGAGACCCCAATACTAGGGGGGGGGTAACATGTTCGGCACGCTAGGTTCTCATGACATATCTCAAATTTAGAGATATGTCACAAATTTTTGAGATATATCATGAATGTGGCAGTATGTAAAAAAATTTACTGAAGCGTTAGCTAAGGTGTAGGGACATGCTTGGAACACCTTTATAAGCACTAATAAGCAATCCTATGATGTTCAGAAATTTGTCTGACTTTAGGCTTTGACAAATAAAGCCCAGATAGTCAATATATGGGGGCGTTCAACCGGCACAGAGTCCCAGGCAAATGACCAAAAACTTGAAAAATTGAAATTTGCTCAGATTGCGGGTACTGAGCTGTGCCAATGAATAGGTACTAGTCTGAACGGAAAAATTAAAAAAAATATATATTTTTCGGTCACTTGCCGGAGACTCTGGGCGGGTGGGCGCTACTTAAAATTTGCATTCTGAACCCCTGCCGATAATCCACAGACCATATATGAGGGGGTCACTATACATTGAAAATAGTGAAAAATGAAATTTGCTCAGAATGGTGGACTGAGATGAGGCAACCCCCTTCATGCTTTGCCAGGAGCTTCAGGCATAAAAGTGGAGTCTGAATTTGGAAATGTAGGTATTTTACCTCTACCTTCTACCTGATTATAGAAATAACTACCTATTTCTTTCCAACATTTTTTTGCTCTTTTCTTTTCGCCATTTTTTTTTCAACACTCTAAGAGTGTGTGTCAGAGATATTAAAATATTAACCCCCCCACCCCAACTATTCTTTAAACTTCTCTGCTCCCCTCAGAGATAGCTGAATATAATGTAATTTTTTGATTGTCAAAGAAAGCACTCTTTTGCTTCTTTATAAACTTTCTGGGGGAGGGGGTGGAGGCAAGTATTTACTTAAATAAATCTATGAGGGGGGAAATTGAGTTTTGAGGATGGGGTGAAAAATGGTACTAATTCAATATCCTGGTAAACATACGCCTAGAAATGCTTCAGCATAAATAGGGTATTGCGTCTTTCTAAACTTTTTGGAGAGGGTGGGGGCAAGTATTTTGTTGTTTAAAATAATGCTAGGAGGAATTGAGTTTTGAGGATGGGTGAAAAAATGAACATGGTTTTTTAACTTTGAAAAATAATGGTTATTTCACATAGAAAATAAACCCTTTTTTCTATAGATTAATGAATTAGCAGCGCCATCTTCATTGGGTCATGAAACATCAACTTTTAGTGGACCTGAACCAATCCTAGCACCACCAATGGAGTTTAGAGATGAACCTACATTAGTTCTAGACAATATGGAATGGCATAGGGGTTTTCTAAATGATTGTTTTGGGGACATGGCCGGCCTAGACGATTTAACTTGTGACATTGACATGGTGGAGGACCCGGAATGAACAGATAGATTTATGCAAGAGCATTTAGGCGATGTTAGTAGTACTAGTGCATCTGAACCGGGTCCTCATAAAGAAATTAAGTCACAGGACAATACAGGCTGGCTTGATCAGCTATCCCCAAACACCCTGGAATACATACTAACTGACTTAGAGGACTTCATGCCACCTCCATCCAATGCAATTGAATAGACTGGGGGTGGTGCTATTGACAATTCTATGTCACCCCCGCCATTCTGGTTAATGATACAGCCAGTAGTAGTAGTAACGATATAGCAACATCAACAAGTATCCCCTCTTCCCGATTTTTTTCTTTCCAACTCTGCCTTGCACCACACAAAGGTCTGCAGCGCCAAATTCGGTGACCCCTTTAACTCTCTAGTGTCGGGGGATATAATAAAAGATCCCCTGGCCATTACACATTTATATACTAATAAGATTCGAGCCATTCTTGAACAACAGATGAGGGTGTGGGGGGTGGGGGTCAGTTTAAAAGCATCAGTAGCACTAAAAATATTTTTTAAATGAAAATACGAGCGAGCTGTATTCAAAATACTTGCACACAGAGATGTTGGCAATTCGCCCGCGTTTATCAAATTATTGGGAGGTTTTTTTTTTTCTAAATTGGGTTAATAGCATTCAAACTAAGTGGGAAAATTATAACGAGGGGGGTAGTGGGTCGATGGTTTTATTTATTGAAAGTTTAAATGTTAATATTTGTAGATTTAAAAAGGATTTTATTTTAAGAGGTGGGACTGGGGAGATTGGTGTCACGGTGTTATAGTATGAAACAAAATTTGAGGAGGGTCATCGTTCCGATAAGAAGGGCGTATTATTTCCAGTGAGGGCTCCTTCAATTGAATCAGTGGAACATTGGGTGTGGCTCCTATACACCCCACCCACAGAGCCTGACTCAATTGGACATTTTTAATCCAATTACCGATATTAGTAGGGCTCTAAGTGAGGGTAAACATCGGCGTGGTGTGTGTTATTACTGTCCAACATGCCTCTCAAGATTTCAGTCTGATTTAAAGTTAAAGCATCATATGAAACACTGTAAACGTCATGAATACCAGGCTGTGGAGACGGTAAGCGGAGATAGAGCGATCTTACGTTTTAAAAAATTTCAAAAACACGCTCCTACAGAGCAATAAGATCGCTTTGGACTGCGCGGAGCGAAACTCACGGACGTGTACGATTCGTCAAATCCAAATCGTGTTAAAATACATGAAGCCATAGGGGTCTCTTACGCTCAGGGTCTCTTACTCTGAAGACTGCATGCGCTTGGCATTGGTCAGTCTAATCAAAACAGCGAACGGTGCAATTTCGCCCCTTCGTTACACAAACTATCCTATGCTCCTATCACCAGATGACAGATTGGCCATTAAAAATCGTAAAATGTGTTGGGTTTGCAAGGGAGAATTTGATGATGGTGTTGGGAATAGGGGGGGAGGAAGGTGATCGACCATGATCATTTGTGGCAGGAAATTACATCGGGGGGGGGGAGTAACTTTAGAGGGTTAGCACATCAGTCGTGCAATTTAAACGTTAGACAGCAATATTTCGTACCTGTTTTTATACACAATTCCAATTACGACTTAAAGTTTGTTCTACCGGCGTTGGCCCGCATGCCAAGGGTGGAGTTGTAGATGACGCATGGATAGATGGTAACTTTTCATATAATATCATACCCAAATGATCGGAGAAGCTACTGCTGCTAGAATTCATGTGGAAAACAGTTGACAAGGGTAACACGTGCCTGAATAAAATACGTTTTTTAGACTCTTTCAGCTTCTTCCCCAAATCTTTAAGTCAATTGATTCAGGTACATAAAAGTGATAATTTTGATAGCTTCCCCCTCCTCAAACAGCGCTTCCCCGATGATGAAATGTATGATTTATTAACGTGTAAGGGTATATATCCATATGATTATTACAACTCTGGCTCGAGGCTAGATGAGGTTCAACTGTCATTGCCGTCCATTGAAGCTTTTTACAATTCTCTTACTGAGAGTGAGTGCACCACTAGCGACTACGAATTTGCTAAGAGGGTTTGGGCAAAGGGCGGATGTAAAAATGGGTGGGATTATTGTAAACTATACTTGGCCAGTGACGTACTCACTCTTCTGGACATTGTGTGCAAAAATACGGATAAAATCTATGGGGAATTTGGGTTGGATTTAGGTTATTATTTTCTACTCCTCATCTGGTGATGGACTTGATACTTAAAATCAGCAAAGAAGAAAAAGGTCTGATCGCCGATGTGGATTAGCATCTGTTTGTAGAGAGATCAATGAGGGGTGGGTATGTTTATCACGGGGACCGTATCATGAAAACTGATCCGACCGGACAGCACACCGATGAAAAGTCGGACGCAATTTTTTTGGATATGAATTCTCCTTACCCATCAGCAATGTCTCACTACTGTTTGCCGTGTGGCAATTATAAATGGCTTGACAATCCATGTGCTTCGAATTTCCCCGACATTGCTAGTGTTGAGGAGAATGGGGCACAGGGATGGTTTTTTTTTAATTGACGGTGAAATACCCATGACTCGGTAAAAGACTTTGTTTTTCCGTGCATAAATAGACCGGTGGATAGGGACTCTCTGAACCTCTACAATTTAAAATTAGTAGAGGATGGGAGTATGCACTGGGTACCTTGAAAACAAAAACTAATTGCCGACCTCAACCCCGAAACAGAATATCGTTGTTCATCACGTGCTATTGAAATGGATGGTGTCCAATCGTTTCAAGGTCACAAAGATTCATAGAGCCCTCCAATTTGATCAAAAGCCTTACATGAAAACGTTTATTGACTTCTTTGTCAGTAAGCGTTCACAAGCGAAAACGAAAGTTGAAAAAGAGTCTATAAACTCATTTTGAACTCAGCTTTCGGTAAAAAGTGCGAAAGCGAACGAAACAGAAGTCGATGTGACATTGTAACTTATCCCAAAGATTGTGCTCGAATCATTGCGGATCCAAACTTCACATCGTTCACAATCATAGACTCTGATATGGTGCTCCTACATCGCAAGAAAAGAAACATTGTTTTAAATAAAAATATTGCAGGCGGGAGTGCAATAACTGAAATATCTAAGAAACTCATGTTGTCATTTTATTATAATGTATACAAGGTACAGTGGCCGATTGAGGGACAAGTTCAAGTGTATTACGGGGACACTAATTCACTCCTGTTAAAAGTCAAAACTGAAAACCTATTGAATGATTTGGAAAATAGCGAGTACATTAGCTCACGAATGGACTACACTAATTGGGATGAATCCCGCTATCCAGAGCTAGTGAAACGCCAGGCCCCAAATCAATTGTCAATATTAAAATCTGAAACGGGTAGCGATCTGATATCCAGTGGTGTGTTTCCTGGGCCGAAGGTATACTGTGTGGAAACGCACAACAAGGATATCAAACAAGTTTGCAAGGGGGTACCTACACACTTTGTAAAAAATAATTTCGACACGAGTGTGCATAGAAAACTGTGTGGAACGTAGTTTAGTCCCAAGAGCGAAAGTCATGGCGATTCGCTCTTTACAATTTAAAAACTACACAGTTAGAGTTAAAAAAAATGCCATGTCGGCCATATCGGACAAAGTCTATGTACTTGAGGATGGTGTGAAGGTACTACCACACGGTCAATATTTAATTTCAGACCGAGTTGAATGTGTAGAGTACAATAAACAACCCGATCTAGAAAAATTAACTTAAATTCATTAAAAAAAAAGTACAAATTGGGTGGGAGGGTTTTGTTTTGGGTGATGGGTGTTTTTAAATTCTTTTTTTTTCTATATCACAAACAATTTTCAATGTGTGTGTGCAAGGCAGAGCAATTTCTATTATTAAATCCCCCTCCCTCCGCCCCGCCCCCGGCCCGCCGCAGCGGGCCGCGCTAAGGGTGTAAGACTAAGGGTGTTAATGCGAAACGCTAGTGAATGTTGAGGGGTATTTCTTAACTAAATCAAGGGGCACTATGGACAAATGGCTTATAAAAAGGCGTATCTGTAATATCTTAGGTATAGCTAAGGGTTTTAACTTGAAACTTTCAGGCCCCCTACTGCTGCTGCTTTTCATTCTCTCAATTTGCGACCATTCATTAATTTGCCTGCAACTACTTGCGACTGTGACCACTTCCAATTGCGACTGCTTTCAGGCCATTTTAAAAAGATTTTTTATCAATATGTTTCAATATTTCACTATAATTTTTTTTATTAACATCAGAGCATATTATTTGCATGTGGGTTGTTAAAAATTTCTATCAGTAATAGCCTAAGAAGAGGCAAGGGTATTAAGGTGAAACTTTCTGGGCTTGTTGAAAGGGATGTCGGAAAGTAATTGAGGGGAAGGGGCTAAATACCAGACAACTAAAATTCATACATCAGTTATGCTTCGCCCCCAACAGACCCTGGGGCAAGAATGAAAATTATGCAACTTATCGATTGTGTCCATGTAGTATTTATGTATACCTATCTCAAAATTTTGATTGGATGTGTTTGGGGGAATGATGGGGGCGTGGGGGGGCTAGTTGCCCTCCAATCACTTTCGACTATTAAAAAGGGCACTAGCCCTTTGAATTTCCAATCGAATGAGCCTGTTTTGAAGTTTCTACGACAACGCCTTCAATAAAAACCTTATATGCCCCTAGGGCATAACTTAAAACCCTTGCCCTGAGGGTTATGGGGGAGTGTCCTCCTCAAAAACAAATTTTCTAGGTGGAAATCAACTACGCTGAACAAAATGGCTATCTCACAATTTTGATTGGATGTGTTTGGGGGAACGATGGGCAGGGGGGGCTAGTTGCCCTCCAATCACTTTCGACTATTAAAAAAGGCACCAGCCCTTTGAATTTCCAATCGAATGAGCCTGTTTTGAAGTTTCTACGACAAAAACACCTTCTATAAAAATCTTATATGCCCCCAGGGCATAACTTAAAACCCTTGCCCTGAGGGATGTGGAGAGTGTCCTCCTCAAAAAACACATTTTCTATCTGGAAATCAACTACGCTGAAAAAAATGGCTATCTCAAAATTTCAATTGGATGTGTTTAGGGGAAGGATTGGCGTGAGAGGGGGGGGGGCTAGTTGCCCTCCAATCACTTTTGACTATTAAAAAGGGCACTAGAAATCTCGATTTCTAGTCTCTACGACGACCTCTTCTATATGAAGTGCCCTGCTTTATGGAAAAAAAAATAATAAGCTGTACATTGTCAACATTGATCTTATATGCCCTCAGGGCATAACTTAAAACCCTTGCCCTGAGGGTTTTGGGGGAGTGTCCTCCTCAAAAAATATTTTCTATCTGGAAATCAACTACGCTCAAGAAAATGGCTATCTCAAAATTTTTGATTGGATGTGTTTGGGGGAATGACGGGCGTGGGCGGGGGGCTAGTTGCCCTCCAATCACTTTCGACTATTAAAAAGGGCACTAGCCACTCCAGTTTCCAATCAAATGAGCCCTTTTCGAAGTTTCTACGACAACTCCTTCGATGCGAAGTGCCCGGTTATGGAGAAAAAAAAACAACAAAACAACACATTGTGCCAACATGAAAATATAGCATTAATTTTGTCCTGATCGGCTTCCGACGGCGTCCTCGGCTTCTAAGCTTTAGAAAATATTTCGTTGGAAATATTTCTTGGAATCTACTCAAGAAGCCACAAGCTGCGTTTTGTTTACCTTTTAAATATTCAAATTCGTAATCTAGGTTTTGGATTTTCATAATCCATCTAGCTAGAATTCCAGTGGGGTTTTTAAAAGTGCGCAAGTATTGCAGGCTTTTGTAGTCTGAACGTAGGTAAAATTTCCTACAATTAAATAATATCTTAATTTATCCAAATGGTGGATTATAGATAATAATTCTAAGTTTGTGGCGGAATAACTACTTTCGCCTTTTGATAGGGTTCTACTTGAATAGCATATAACTCTTTCTATTTTTTCTGATTATGCGGTCCCTGTAGTGGATTAGAGTGTCCTACCGAATTATTTGAGATAGAATAGCACCAATACCTTTCGAACTGGCATCAGTTGTGACCACGAATTGTCCGTTTTCAAAATCAGGCAACGATAATATTGGTTCAGAAGTGAGTGCATTTTTGAGACGGTCTAGGGAAGTTTGAACTTCCTGAGACCACGTAATATTTTGGGAGGTCCCTTTAGTTAATTCTGTTAGGGGTTTCGCAATTTGGGCGTAATTGCGCACGAAATTTTCTGAAGTAACCAGTAAGGCCTAAAATTCCTCTTAATTCTTTCATGGTTCAAGGGGGTTTAAGATTCTCAACACATTTTATCTTGTCTGGGTCTGGGGATATCTGGCATTGAGTCATCACTACTCCTAAAAATTTAATTTTAGGTTGAAATAGATTTACTTTTTCAGGCCGGCATTTTAGATTGCCTTCTCTAAATTTCTCAAACACTTTAGCCAATGTGGCTAAATGTTGCTCTGCATTCTCACCTACGCATATAATATCGTCAACAAAGTTAATAATATTCTTTAATCCTCTTAACAAGTGTAATAAGGGTCTACATAACGCGCTTGAACTTGTCTTAAGTCCAAAAGGTACTCTTAAGTATTCATAGGAACCGCGTTCAGTTGTAGAAAAACGTAGTTTTATAGACATCCTTGCAGCTATTTTCACTTGGTGATAGCCTTGGGTATGGTCCAGAGAAGTGAAAATTTTGTTTTTACTTGAAATGGAGTCAAGAATTTCGTCTATTCTTGGCAAAGAAAATTTATCACTGACTACTTGTTTGTTAAGGGCTCTATAATCTACTACATGTCTCAAGTCACCATTTTTGTTGGTACTAAGATGACTGGTGCGGAATACGGACTTATGCTGGGGCGTATAATGTTATTTTTTTCTAATTCGTGAATTTTATTTTTCAACCACTCTTTATGCTTATACGGTATACAATACGACTGCTTCGCGACAGGATTACCGGTCGTTAGAATTGAATGTTCATGGAACGGTACTAATCCGATGACATCTTCAGATGCGGAAAACACATCTTTAAAAATTCCATAATAACTCGCATAATTTTTTCTTGAGTTCCATGTCAGTAATATGGTCCATATTAAATTTGTTTGAAAATTGCGATTTAGTTAGAGGGTATTTGTCATTTGAGGTATTAATGCTGTTAACAAGGTTTCTTAGAAATTTTTTCTACTTGTCTAAATCATCCTCCGAGATAACATGGATTTGAACTAGACATGTCCCCTTTTTTATCGTAATTGTATCATTTTCATGATTATTACCCAAATAGTTACCCAAATAAAACCTTTTCCTTTTTCGTAAGATATAGTATTTTTCTTTACTTTCATTGTCTATTAAATTTAGACTGGCGCTATGTTGCGTCATGTCTTCCGCCAGTAACGTTGGTTTGTATTAACCGCGTTGGGTTTACTACTTTTTTCCGTAATTTCACTATTTCTTTGATTTCGTTTGACCTATATCGTCGCATATCTCCTATTTTTTTTTGCAGATTCAATCCACTTATTGTTTAAATTTACTTCCTTATTCTGGGAGGAGGGCAAATTTTTCAATATAATTTTTTTTTATTAACATCAGAGCATATTATTTTCATGTGGGTTGTTAAAAATTTCTATCAGCAATAGCCTTAGAAGAGCCAAGGGTATTAAGGTGAAACTTTCTGGGCTTGTTGAAAGGGATGTCAGAAAGTAATTGAGGGGAAGGGGGCTAAATACCAGACAACTAAAATTCATACATCAGTTATGCCTCGCCCCCAACAGACCCTGGGGCAAGAATGAAAAATTATTCAACTTATCGATTGTGTCCATGTAGTATTTATGTATGCCTATCTCAAAATTTTGATTGGATGTGTTTGGGGGAATGATGGGCGTGGGGGGGGGGGAGGGGCTAGTTGCCCTCCAATCACTTTCGACTATTAAAAAAGGGCACTAGCCCTTTGAATTTCCAATCGAATGAGCCTGTTTTGAAGTTTCTACGACAACGCCTTCAATAAAAACCTTATATGTCCTAGGGCATAACTTAAAACCCTTGCCCTGAGGGTTATGGGGAGTGTCCTCCTCAAAAACACATTTTCTAGGTGGAAATCAACTACGCTGAATAAAATGGCTATCTCACAATTTTGATTGGATGTGTTTGGGGGAATGATGGGCAGGGGGGGGCTAGCTGCCCTCCAATCACTTTCGACTATTAAAAAAGGCACTAGCCCTTTGAATTTCCAATCGAATGAGCCTGTTTTGAAGTTTCTACGACAACACCTTCTATAAAAACCTTATATGCCCCCAGGGCATAACTTAAAACCCTTGCCCTGAGGGATATGGGGAGTGTCCTCCTCAAAAAACATTTTCTATCTGGAAATCAACTACGCTGAAAAAAATGGCTATCTCAAAATTTCGATTGGATGTGTTTAGGGGAAGGATTGGCGTGAGAGGGGGGGGGGGCTAGTTGCCCTCCAATCACTTTCGACTATTAAAAAGGGCACTAGAAATCTCGATTTCTAGTCTCTACGACGACCTCTTCTATATAAAGTGCCCTGCTTTAAGGAAAAAAAATAATAAGCTGTACATTGTCAACATTGATCTTATATGCCCTCAGGGCATAACTTAAAACCCTTGCCCTGAGGGTTTTGGGGGAGTGTCCTCCTCAAAAAAATATTTTCTATCTGGAAATCAACTACGCTCAACAAAATGGCTATCTCAAAATTTTGATTGGATGTGTTTGGGGGGAATGACGGGCGGGGGCTGGGGGGGGACTAGTTGCGCTCCAATCACTTTCGACTATTAAAATGGGCACTAGCCACTCCAGTTTCGAATCGAATGAGCCCTTTTAGAAGTTTTCTACGACAACTCCTTCGATGCGAAGTGCCCGGTTATGGAGAAAAAAAAACAAAAAAACAACACATTGTGCCAACATCATTCTTTACTTAGGCAGGGCTGGCGCGCTGCCTATGAACGGTAACTTCGATTCTTAAACGTGAAAGAGACCCTTTTGATTGCAGTCCATATAGGCCCATCGCTGTTGCTTGCAATATTAGTAAGGTTTTTAAATATGTTCTGCTCCCATATATTATTGAACGAACTGCGAAAAAAGACTCAAAACCAATTTGGATTTCAACCCCTATTTGGTACCAACATGCGCATAAGCTCTTAGCTTCAACTTTTTGTGATGCCCAGTCTAAAGGTTATGAATTACATTTTGCCCTTTGGATTAGTCTAAAGCCTTCGATAGTATTTTGCCATGCAAAAATGTGGTATTCTTTGTCACAGTTTGGAGCGAACCCTTCGGTCATACATGCACTTAAATTTTGGTATAGTAATTCGTTTCTTTGTTTAAAATCTGGTACAGGGTACTGCAGTACCAGTTCGGTCTGGACTACGACAAGATGGAATGCTATCACCTTATCTATTTAATGCTTGCATTCAAAATGTGTTATTAGGAATCAAGCCTTCGTATTTTAATAACTTATTTGATGTGTCTTATATTGCGTATGCGGACAACCTGCTAGTTTTAAGCCGAACCAAGTTTTTTTTGGCATTGATGTTTCGGAATGTCGGTCTGTTTTTGAATTTTGATAAATACGAATATTCAGTTTTCAATCCCAAATCATCAGCTCATAATTTGTTCTGCTGACGAATCGGTAGACGAGGGTCGCAATACCCATTTTTCCGGGAATTTGGCTCTTTTTATTCGGCTAACATGTGCCTTATAAGTTCTTCCATAATTGGGGTTTTGCCATTTTAAAAGTAAAATCGTTATCGTACTTTTTGATTATTCTATACGGTCCAGAATGTTTCTTGGAAAGTTTTTTTCCTTCCACCTTTGCCTCATTTTTTAGGTAGACGCAATCTCCTATCTTAAAATCTATTTTTCCCTAACTTTGGGTAGGTTTCTTAGCTCTTGGCTTATTTTACATTTTTCCAACTCTTGCCTAATTATTTTGTAAGTTTTTCTCATCCTATTTATGAACTCTTGTTTGTAATCCTTCTTGTTATTATAATATTGTCGGGATTCAACAATGTCATCATACAGTGTTTCTGAAGTCGCGACCAGATAATAAATAAAAAGGACTTTCTTTGGTTGTTTTCTGAATAAGCAGTGTTGATTATGTTGGTCAAATAAGGTAAGAATTGATCCCAGTCATTCCTGTTGTCTTTTGTATAAATGCTTAAAACACATTCGAAAATATTTTATGTCTATTTTCTATTTTACCATTAGCTTGTGGGTGATAAGGAGATGTTTTTACCAATTTCTCTATGTTAAGAAAACTCATTAAATATTTTGTTACTCTGAAAACAAAAATTACTTCCTTTATCGCTTATAACCTTGTTAGGAATGCCAAATTTTAAAAATATTTTCGCTAATGCCTTACTCGTAGCGTACGCGCCTTGATTTTTGAATGCCTTAGCAAAAGTAAATCCGGAAAAAAAGTGATATATAACTGAAAGAATTCAAGTATGACCCCTGTTGAAAAAGGTAAGCCTCCACTGGTTCCATAAAAAATCAAATGAGACAATATCAAAGGGGACCCTCGCTACCGGGACTCTTACCATTGGGGGTTTAGGATAAGCTTGGGGTTTTTTTTCTTAAGTTACATGCTTGGCATGTACTAACAAAGTCTTTAAGTTTAGTTAATGTCGACGGGACATAGAAATATTGTTTTAATTTATGGAAGGTTTTAGTTATCCCTAAAAATCCACATATATCTGAATGAAAATATTCAAAGGCAGGTATTTTTAAGTTTTGGGGTAATACAGGTATTATCGAGGTTTGGTTTCTATTTGCCTCAGCTATCCCAATTCTGCATAGGATTTTTTCGTCAAGATCATAATAAAAATTATATATTTATTTTCTAAGAGTTTTGAATTTATCTGGTAACGCATCATCGTTCACAAAATAATTAATAAGTGCTAGACACATTCATCCTTATTTTGATTTCTTTTTATATTTTCCAAGGACAAGGGACAATAGTTATTCTTATTTCTTTTACTCTGTCTTAACTCTGTTTTTTCTCATATTCGTGTTTACTCTTAGTATTGATAGCATTAATCTCGTCTTTCTCGGCTTCCGACGGCGTCCTCTGCTTCTCGGCTTCAGAAAATATAGCATTAATTTTGTCCTGATCGGCTTCCGACGGCGTTCTCGGCTTCTAAGCTTCAGAAAATATCCCGTCGGAAATATTTCTGGGAATCTACTCAAGAAGTCACAAGCTGCGTTTTGTTTACCTTTTAAATATTCAAATTCATAATCTAGGTCTTGGATTTTCATAATCCATCTAGCTAGAATTCCAGTGGGGTTTTTTAAAAGTGCGCAAGTATTGCAGGCTTTTGTAGTCTGAACGTAGGTTAAATTTCCTACACAATTAAATAATATCTTAATTTATCCAAATGGTGGATTATAGATAATAATTCTAAGTTTTTGGCAGAATAACTACTGTCGCCTTTTGATAGGGTTCTACTTGAATAGCATATAACTCTTTCTATTTTTTCTGATTATGCGGTCCCTGTAGTGGATTCGAGTTTCCTACCGGAATTATTTGAGATAGAATAGCACCAATACCTTTCGAACTGGCATCAGTTGTGACCACGAATTGTCCGTTTTCAAAAATCAGGCAAACGATAATATTGGTTCAGAAGTGAGTGCCTTTTTGAGACGGTCTAGGGAAGTTTGAGCTTCCTGGGACCACGTAATATTTTGGGAGTTCCCTTTAGTTAATTCTGTTAGGGTTTTCGCAATTTCGGCGTAATTGCGCACGAATTTTCTGAAGTAACCAGTAAGGCCTAAAATTCCTCTTAATTCTTTCATGGTTCAAGGGGGTTTAAGATTCTCAACACATTTTATATTGTCTGGGTCTGGGGATATCTGGCATTGAGTCATCACTAATCCTAAAAATTTAATTTTAGGTTGAAATAGATTTACTTTTTCAGGCCGGCATTTTAGATTGCCTTCTCTAAATTTCTCAAACACTTTAGCCAATGTGGCTAAATGTTGCTCTGCATTCTCACCTACGCATATAATATCGTCAACAAAGTTAATTATATTCTTTAATCCTCTTAACAAGTGTAATAAGGGTCTACATAACGCGCTTGAACTTGTCTTAAGTCCAAAAGGTACTCTTAAGTATTCATAGGAACCGCACTCAGTTGTAGAAAACGTAGTTTTATAGGACATCCTTTGAAGCTATTTTCACTTGGTGATAGCCTTGGGTAAGGTCCAGAGAAGTGAAAATTTTGTTTTTACTTTAAATGGAGTCAAGAATTTCGTCTATTCTTGGCAAAGAAAATTTATCACTGACTACTTGTTTGTTAAAGGCTCTATAATCTACTACATGTCTCAATTCACCATTCTTTTTTGGTACTGAGATGACTGGTGCGGAATACGGACTTATGCTGGGGCGTATAATGTTATTTTTTTTCTAATTCGTGAATTTTATTTTTCAACCATTCTTTATGCTTATACGGTATACAATACGACTCCTTCGCGACAGGATTACCGGTCGTTAGAATTGAACGTTCACGGAACGGTACTAATCCGATGACATCTTCAGATGCGGAAAACACATCTTTAAAATTCCATAATAACTCGCATAATTTTTTCTTGAGTTCCAAGTCAGTAATATGGTCCATATTAAATTTGTTTGAAAATTGCGATTTAGTTTAGAGGGTATTTGTCATTTGAGGTATTAATGCTGTTAAACTAGGTTTCTTTAGGAATTTTTCCACTTGTCTAAATCATCCTCCGAGACAACTTGGATTTGAACTAGACATGTCCCCTTTTTTATCGTAATTGTATCATTTTCATGATTATTAGTTACCCAAATAAAACCTTCTCCTTTTTCGTAAGATATAATATTTTTCTTTACTTTCATTGTCTATTAATTTAGACTGGCGCTATGTTGCGTCATGTCTTCCGCCAGTAACGTTGGTTTGTATTAACCGCGTTGGGTTTACTACTTTTTTCCATAATTTCACTATTTCCTTGATTTCGTTTGACCTATATCGTCACATATCTCCTATTTTTATTTTTGCAGATACAATCCACTTATTGTTTAAATTTACTTCCTTATTCTGGGAGGAGGGCAAATTTTCACTAGGCCATGTCCTTTACGTGGCGAGAAACGAGGTACAAGCATTTGTATTCTATTCACTGTTACAACCTTTTCACAATTTCTGTTACAATCTCTTAGAGTAAGGGAAAATGTATTTGCCGGGTATACAAGCCTTTCGTTCGCTACGTCTAATAATACCTTATTCGACCTTAAAAAAATTTGCGCCTATAATGGCTTCATACGGACAAATTGTTGCATATTATAAAGTTTGTCGGAAAAATTCTCTATTATCCCTTTTCACATCTAGGCGAGTTGAACCTTTTGCATCCAATTTATGCGCTGTTACACTAGTTAAACTTGGATTGTTAAAATTTTCTGTAGTTTAATATGCGGAGGTAATTTATTAAATACGCGTGAGTTTATTATATTAACTGTCGCACCAGGGTCGACTAGTGCCGCAAAGTAAATATTTGCCACACAAAAAATTATTAAATATAGGCAACATATTGTTACTATCACTAAAAGACGGTACTACTATTGGGTTGGACCTATAAAGAATTCTGGACCCCTTCTGGGTCCATTTTATTCTTCCGAGGGGCCTGACACAATTCCCTGTAGGTTTATTTCGTATGTTGGCGCCTGCAACAGAGATTCAGATATGTCCATGGAATCACTAGCTAACTGATTGACATTTGTTTGTCGATTCTGCCATGTATCAATTCGGTGATCTGGATTTCTTGCGAAAGTGCCAGGGGCTAACGCCGACAGCATTCGCAACGTACGTTTATTTCGCGTTCTCGAAAAATTAGCATTTTCCGTCGGTCAGTTTTCGGTATTTCTATTAAATCTATAAGGATTTACCATTCTTGCCTTATATTGGTTTTGTCGAGTATTTGAGTTTGGAAAAACCGATAATTATTTTGTCTGTTTGGGGAAGGGTTTGCGTACATTTGCCGGTTTGATGTATACAAATTCTGTTGGTACGCATTGTGAGGTACTGGTAGCCGTGGAGGATTACTTCTATTTTCTCCTGCACCACTGGCATTAAACTTTTTTCTCCCGAACAAATGGGTGCCATAATTTTGTGTATTCCCGACGACATTAGGGAATGATGAATCAGTTATGGACCTGATCCTAGGACGGCACTCTCTCGCGATATGCTGATATGCCCAGGAAGATTACAAGTATAGCATCTTATTATTGTAGGATTATTTTTCTAATTAATTGGTTTGATGGGCTGAAAACGTACTGCTTTTTGCCTAACGGGTTCTTGTGTTCTATTTATTTGTGGCACTGGGGAATTATCCCTTGAAAATAAATTGAGAGAAGCCTCCCTTGAAGGTCTTGCGGTTGTTTCACCTATGGTATTTATTTTTGATTTACTGTGGTTTGCCACTATCGTGTCAATTTTATATCATTCGTCCCACCTCCTGAACTGCCAGGTCTAACGTTTGAATATTTTTGGATATTATCATTCGATATAATTTTGGGGGAAGTCCATGTAAAAAGGCAGGTAGTATATTGTTTTCATACAATTCTCCTGAATCTTTTCCAAATTTTGCATAAAGTTGCAACTGGCCCCATCAAGTTTCATTTTGAGAAAAAGACTTCCTGCAGCACCCGATGCAAATGTTATATTATCACATCGGCAATTCTCCACGTCCGAAAACAACAGGTTATGAGCTCTGTTGCATTGGCAGTGGAAAAAGTAAGAGCCAATGGCAACAACATTAAACTTCTTGTCCCCCATCGATCACCATCAACGTCACACTGCCACCGGCTCTCCTAGCTATAGCGATTCATCTTTTATCAATGGAAAAATCCCATCAAAATTGGCTTTGGCCTTTGTGAAGAGTGGCAGTGCCGTTGGATCCTGGACTGAATACCCCCACGATTTAAATTTTTTTGGTCTATCTAGCCTTATGTGCAAAGTGAATGGTATTCCACTGTACACTCTATCATTTGACAAAAAATCCTATAGAACTCTGTACGAGTTGACCATGCAATCCCTAGATCATGACTCTCAACTACTTGAAAATGGAATAACCGATTCAATGTTTTCAAAAAATCATGGGGTTAATTTTTTTGGACTTGTCGGGGACTCAGGATATGAGCATAGTACGAACAGGGAATGTACGTTTAGAGTGTACACTTGCCGATGCTTTGACTGAGAGTATCACGCTAATATCATTGAGTCAATTTGAAACCTATTGGAAAATTATACCCAACGGCAGTGTTCTACTAGACCTAGCACCATGAACACAAAAACCAAATAATCAACGTATTTAGTATGGATCCATACATGTCCCAGTACAAGTCCTATTGCATACCATCGGACTTCATTGAAAAAATTCCAAGTGTTAACAATACCCTAATCATTGTTAATAGCAGTCCATCGACTTTGAAGACCGGCCATTGGCTATGCATCTTTCAAACAGCGAAGAATATTGAATTTTTTGATCCTCTTGGCCTATCGTATAAATTCTATACCGCATACATAAGCAACTTTATTGAAAGCAGTGGGAAAACTATTATTCAAAATCAACGAAGAGTACACGATTTAACGACTAAGACATGTGGCTTTCATGCACTACTCTTTTTCATGTTCAGATGTCGTGGCTATGAATACAAGCAGTTTCTTGACATCTACGTTGACTTACCTCGATTGAACGACTTCCTAGTGGAAAATATACTTACAAGCGTGTTTTAATATTGATTTTAGTGCCCTACTACGAATAAAATGTTCTAAAAAAATGTATGTGAAACTGTTTATTAATAAATGAAAAAAAATGTATATACAGATGATAAAAAACGACTTTTTTTTACTCTTTAGATTTTCATCTTCTACTAGGTATAGGTATTTGTCGAGAACAACTAATGCAGGTAGATTATCTGAATTCACAGTATACTGATCCTGATGTACTGCAATGTCAGGGTCACATTTTCTACAGTAGAGTGTAACTTCACTCTTGTCATATCTCTTTGTATAGTCAATGTTACTACTCTCATTCATTCTATAGAATTCACATGTTTCAATATGTTTATTTGAAGTAATGTCACAAACAGTGTCCTCAAGTGGCGAATCACATTCCGTAACAGCATTCCGTAAAAATCAGTGGGCTTATAATCATAGTAGCTATTGTCTTCACAACGATGACGTAGAAACCATATTCTTTTGTTGTTCCAACAGTTGAATCGCTGACCCGGCTCCTCCTCCTAGAACAATCTAAAACCACGACGATACCAATCTCGTAGCACTAAAATCACGCTTAGGATTCTTTTCCAATCATACCGGGATATGTATTCTCCCGCTGATTACATTTATCATAGTGGCAATTGGACCATAGGTGCCCTCTAGGATGAGAGTCACACACCTCTTCAAGACAGGAATTACAACCTTTAATTTGTACAGCATATCCTCTATGCAATTTACACGGGTTGCATAATCTACACTTTTCATCATACTCATCAATCAATGTGCAATTTTCACATTGATGACCAGCGCCCAGTGTGTACATACATTGTGGACATGTATGGAACATTTTTTCATGTGTTGACACTCTCACTGCCACAATGAAACTGAGCTAACCAACAACAACAAATTGAGGAGAGAGAGAGAGGAGAGAGAGAGAGGAGTAAATCATCCTTGAACACCATCTTTCTCATGAAAAAAAAGTCCAAAATTTCTAAACTAGTATTTAAAAGCATATCCACAATATCATTTTGCCGTGTCGTGATTAATATATCAATAAATTGTGTAAATGCATTTGGACCACGACGTAGAAGCTTCATGCAAATAGTCTAATGATGGAGAATCAGTTTTCATTATATCGACAAGCATTCCCTGAGAAAATATCTTCCTTTGAATAGACATCTCTAGAAAATCATCATCTAGAATCCTACGTTTTTCCATAAGCACTAGATTCTCCATGATTCGCTTTTTCTCAAATCTATCCATTTTTTAGAGTCCTAACACTCTCACAACCAACTTCAGACTAACCAGAATTTTTTCTACTCTAAAACTATACGCCAGTCTACTATAGAAAGAAAAATACCTTTGATATAGAAACAATTTTATTGAGCATAATTACAACAATAACCTTCACTGATGCATTTTGTTCTCATCAATATATTTCACTAGCACATCTAATGCTGCCTGAAGTCTATTTACATGCACAATATTCAGTTTCGCAGCAAAGCATAATTGCTCCTCCAGCTTAAATTTGCTTAATGACATCACGTATCTAGCATACATATCGTCCCATTCAAGGCATAGTCTACAGCCTCCGGTTATTTCCACAGCCACATTTGGTAGTCGCATATCTTTGCTGCTGGCGGCTCCACCATCAATCTCCAATAATGTAAATGCTCCACTCATTTTCTCTACTAATATCCTCTCAAATAAACTATTCTCTCTGAATTCAATTCTCTTACTAATATTAATTGCAATGAAAAATCACTCCTTTTATTTGAATCCAATCACCAACCAAGTTATCGTATATACAGTAACTCCGCTCTCTCTCTGATTGGCCCTAAAAAATGGGTGTTGCCTCAAAAACCAGTCCGGTTGCCTTATACAATCACAAACCATACTCTCAAAACGTGTTTGACCACTTTATAGGTAAAAGGATTGGTCGCTTTTTTCAATGTCCACGTGAAACCACACTGTATATTCTTGTAGGCGTGAATGTATGTTGAATGTATGGTTGAAACTGTGCACACCCTTACTACTGACAGTAAGTAAGGAGAAATTATAACGTATATAAGGGGATTTGCCCCCTCTCAACACCTCGCTCTTTAAATTGTGTCCCAATTCTTTAAAAAACCACTTCTGGAAGACTGAGGGGGCAACCCCACTCATATACATAATAATTTCAGTTCTTTATAAGTTTTTAATGTTGCTCCTTACGTTCAGTTAAAAAATATCTTGTTTTTTTTTTAATGATACTTAGAGACAATTAAAGTAAAGTAAAAGTACATAAAAAAGAAAAAAGTAAGTAATTACAAACAATAGACGAAAAAATAGCCTACTTATAAAAACTAAGATATAAACTCCCAGATGTCTGCTCTGTTGAGCAATGTCGAAGCGTTGGACGGATATTTTTTAAAAAATATCGCCAGTTCTGAATTTGGTTATCAAGCATCAAATATATAATGCCTTTAGACTACTCAGTGTTTATAAAAAGTAAACGCATTATCAAAGTAGTTTGGTCAAAGTAAAACGTTAAAAACTAAGATTAAGAAAATCAAAATAAAAATGTTTATCAAATATTTGCGATTTAATTTTGAATACCAAAAACCAATATATTGACACCTTTATACTTCATAACAGTATAAAATTAAATCTTGTTCAAAGTGGCAACTACGTAAACACAATCAATCCGGGAAAAGACAAAAAACGTTATCCGTTCAGGGGGGGAAAATTCCCAGCATTGTTTAGGGGAAACATTTTCTGATTATGGTGGCTTCATATATCAGCTCAAGGGTGCTCTCTTTGCGTTGCAAGCAAAAGTTGACGGCATATTTTTACCGAAATTACCCCTTATTAAGTTGTTTACTATAATCATATAAACTTTCTTGTGTACTAATAACTGCACTAATTACTAATTAACAAATACATATTTAGGATCACCATAAGAAGCTGATTCTTTGATTTAATGTTATCAATAGTTAGGCTCTTATACTTTCGTTATTTACAAGGATCGTTATTTACTTGCCATTCGTTACTATGAAGTATTTGATTGTTTTTTGTTGTTGTTGTTGCTCGAACCAAATCATATAGCAAAAATGTTTCTTAAAAAACTAGAAAAGGGTCACTCAGTCACAAATTAGAACTTGTATTTTCCTTATTAAGGGTCAAAATCTATTGGCAGGCAGCCAATAATGGAGCAACACACATTTTTTCCATGTTTTTTCTCTATTCTGCTGTCCTTCATTTGGTTTCCTTATAATTACTTTATAGTTATAAATATCCAGGGGGGGGAGCATGGCCTCCCTGCCGGCGTCCATGTTTATTTAGGGTAAATTATTTGACAATTTATAGATAATGCAATTTTTTGATTGTTTGCACAGGATTTGTCATTAGGAAATGAAAAAATGTTCGAACCTGGTTGGTGTAACAAAATAGTAAGGGTCTAAATGTGAAACTTCATTGGATGCTTAGGGGCATTTCGAACTAAATAAAAATCCACTGTGTGCGTCCTGCTTATATGGAAGGAGGAATAAAAATTTGAAAAAATAATTATTTAGAGAAAAAACCTAAGGATGATTGATAAAATATAGACAATAAAGAATACGGTTATTTTGGGGCACATTATTTGGCAATATAAAATTATGCAATTTTTCGACTGTTTATACACATGATTTATCACAAAGAAAGGAGGGAATGTTTCAAACCACATGTGTTCCAAAAGACTAAGGGTGTCAATGCGAAACGCTAGTGAATGTTGAGGGGTATTTCTTAACTAAATCAAGGGGCACTATGGACAAATGGCTTATAAAAAGGCGTATCTGTAATATCTTAGGTATAGCTAAGGGTTTCAACTTGAAACTTTCAGGCCCCCTAGTGCTGCTGCTTTAGCAACGGCTGCGACCATTCATTAATTTGACTGCAACTACTTGCGACTGTGACCAATTCCAATTGCGACTGCTTTCAGGCAATTTTAAAAAAAAGATTTTTTATCAATATGTTTCAATATTTCAATATAATATTTCAATATAATTTTTTTTTATTAACATCAGAGCATATTATTTGCATGTGGGTTGTTAAAAATTTCTATCAACAATAGCCTTAGAAGAGCCAAGGGTATTAAGGTGAAACTTTCTGGGCTTGTTGAAAGGGATGTCGGAAAGTAATTGAGGGGAAGGGGGCTAAATACCAGACAACTAAAATTCATACATCAGTTATGCCTCGCCCCCAACAGACCCTGGGGCAAGAATGAAAAATTATGCAACTTATCGATTGAGTCCATGTAGTATTTATGTATGCCTATCTTAAAAATTTTGATTGGATGTGTTTGAAGGGAATGATGGGCGTGGGGGGGGGGGGGGGGCTAGTTGCCCTCCAATCACTTTCGACTATTAAAAAGGGCACTAGCCCTTTGAATTTCCAATCGAATGAGCCTGTTTTGAAGTTTCTACGACAACGCCTTCAATAAAAACCTTATATGCCCCTAGGGCATAACTTAAAAACCCTTGCCCTGAGGGTTATGGGGGAGTGTCCTCCTCCAAAAACAAATTTTCTATGTGGAAATCAACTACGCTGAACAAAATGGCTATCTCACAATTTTGATTGGATGTGTTTGGGGGAATGATGGGCAGGGGGGGCTAGTTGCCCTCCAATCACTTTCGACTATTAAAAAAGGCATAAGCCCTTTGAATTTCCAATCGAATGAGCCTGTTTTGAAGTTTTTACGACAAACACCTTCTATAAAAAACCTTATATGCCCCCAGGGCATAACTTAAAACCCTTGCCCTGAGGGATGTGTGGGGGAGTGTCCTCCTCAAAAAAACACATTTTCTATCTGGAAATCAACTACGCTGAAAAAAATTGCTATCTCAAAATTTCGATTGGATGTGTTTAGGAGAAGGATTGGCGTGAGAGGGGGGCTAGTTGCCCTCCAATCACTTTCGACTATTAAAAGGGCACTAGAAATCTCGATTCCTAGTCTCTACGACGACCTCTTTTATATAAAGTGCCCTGCTTTAAGGAAAAAAAAATAATAAGCTGTACATTGTCAACATTGATCTTATATGCCCTCAGGGCATAACTTAAAACCCTTGCCCTGAGGGTTTGGGGGAGTGTCTTCCTCAAATAAATATTTTCTATGTGGAAATCAACTACGCTCAACAAAATGGCTATCTCAAAATTTTGATTGGATGTGTTTGGGGGAATGACGGGCGTGGGCGGGGGGGGGCTAGTTGCCCTCCAATCACTTTCGACTATTAAAAAGGGCACTAGCCACTCCAGTTTCCAATCGAATGAGCCCTTTTCGAAGTTTCTACGACAACTCCTTCGATGCGAAGTGCCCGGTTATGGAGAAAAAAAAAACAAAAAACAACACATTGTGCCAACATCATTCTTTACTTAGGCAGGCTAGCGCGCTGCCTATGAACGGTAACTTCGATTCTTAAACGTGAAAGAGACCCTTTTGATTGCAGTCCATATAGGCCCATCGCTGTTGCTTGCAATATTAGTAAGGTTTTTAAATATGTTCTGCTCCCATATATTATTGAACGAACTGCGAAAGACTCAAACCAATTTGGATTTCAACCCCTATTTGGTACCAACATGCGCATAAACTCTTAGCTTCAATTTTTTGTGATGCCCAGTCTAAAGGTTTATGAATTACATATTTGCCCTTTGGATTAGTCTAAAGCCTTCGATAGTATTTTCCACGCAAAAATGTGGTATTCTTTGTCACAGTTTGGAGCGAACCCTTCGGTCATACATGCACTTAAATTTTGGTATAGAAATTCGTTTTCTTTGTTTAAAATCTGGTACAGAGAGTACTGCAGTACCAGTTCGATCTGGACTACGACACAGATGGAATGCTATCACCTTATCTATTTAATGCTTGCATTCAAAATGTGTTATTAGGAATCAAGCCTTCGTATTTTAATAACTTATTTGATGTGTGTCTTATATTGCGTATGCGGACAACCTGCTAGTTTTAAGCCGAACCAAGTCTTTTTGGCATTGATGTTTCGGGATGTTGGTCTGTTTTTGAATTTTGATAAATACGAATATTCAGTTTTCAATCCCAAATCATCAGCTCATAATTTGTCCTGCTGACGAATCGGTAGACGAGGGTCGCAATACCCATTTTTTCTTTTCCGGGAATTTGGCTCTTTTTATTCGGCTAACATGTGCCTTATAAGTTCTTCCATATTTGGGGGGTTCGCCATTTTAAAAGTAAAATCGTTATCGTACTTTTTGATTATTCTATACGGTCCAGAATATTTCTTGGAAAGTTTTTTCCTTCCACCTTTGCCTCATTTTTTAGGTAGACGCAATCTCCTATCTTAAAATCTATTTTTTCCCTTAACTTTGGGTAGGTTTCTTAGCTCTTGGATTATTTTTACATTTTTCCAACTCTTGCCTAATTATTTTGTAAGTTTTTCTCATCCTATTTATGAAACTCTTGTTTGTAATCCTCCTTGTTATTATAATATTGTCGGGATTCAACAATGTCATCATACAGTGTTCTGAAGTCGCGACCAAATATAAATAAAAGGGACTTTCTTTGGTTGTTTCTGAATAAGCAGTGTTGATTATGTTGGTCAAATAAGGTAAGAATTGATCCCAGTCATTCCTGTTGTCTTTTGTATAAATGCTTAAAACATTCGAAAATATTTTATGTCTATTTTCTATTTTACCATTAGCTTGTGGGTGATAAGGAGATGTCACCAATTTCTCTATGTTAAGAAAACTCATTAAATATTTTGTTACTCTGGAAACAAAATTACTTCCTTTATCGCTTATAACCTTGTTAGGAATGCCAAATTTTAAAAATATTTTCGCTAATGCCTTACTCGTTAGCGTAACGCGCCTTGATTTTTTGAATGCCTTAGCAAAAAGTAAATCCGGAAAAGTGATATATAACTGAAAGAATACAAGTATTGACCCCTGTTTGAAAACAGTTAACCTCCACTGGTTCCATACAAATCAAATGAGACAATATCAAAGGGGACCCTCGCTACCGGGACTCTCACCATTGGGGGTTTAGGATATAAGCTTGGGGTTTTTTTCTTAAGTTACATGCTTGGCATGTACTAACAAAGTCTTTAAGTTTTGTTAATGTCGACGGGACATA
This sequence comes from Artemia sinica, assembly GCA_027921565.1. Classification (NCBI taxonomy): domain Eukaryota; kingdom Metazoa; phylum Arthropoda; class Branchiopoda; order Anostraca; family Artemiidae; genus Artemia; species Artemia sinica. Next base: position 81,324 of record JAPEVW010000399.1, read on the forward strand.
GAAATATTGTTTTAATTTATGGAAGGTTTTAGTTATCCCTAAAAATCCACATATATCTGAATGAAAATATTCAAAGGCAGGTAATTTTTAAGTTTTGGGTAATACAGGTATTATCGAGGTTTGGTTTCTATTTGCCTCAGCTATCACAATTCTGCATAGGATTTTTTTTCGTCAAGATCATAATAAAAATTATATATTTATTTTCTAAGAGTTTTGAATTATCTGGTAACGCATCATCGTTCACAAAATAATTAATAAGTGCTAGACACATTTCATCCTTATTTGATTTCTTTTTATATTTTCCAAGGACAAGGGGACAATAGTTATTCTTATTTCTTTTACTCTGTCTTTAACTCTGTTTTTTTCTCATATTCGTGTTTACTCTTAGTATTGATAGCATTAATCTCGTCTTTCTCGGCTTCCGACGGCGTCCTCTGCTTCTCGGCTTCAGAAAATATAGCATTAAATTTGTCCTGATCGGCTTCCGACGGCGTCCTCGGCTTCTAAGCTTCAGAAAATATCCCGTCAGAAATATTTCTGGGAATCTACTCAAGAAGTCACAAGCTGCATTTTTGTTTACCTTTTAAATATTCAAATTCGTAATCTAGGTCTTGGATTTTCATAATCCATCTAGCTAGAATTCCAGTGGGGTTTTTAAAGTGCGCAAAGTATTGCAGGCTTTTGTAGTCTGAACGTAGGTTAAATTTCCTACCAATTAAATAATATCTTAATTTATCCAAATGGTGGATTATAGATAATAATTCTAAGTTTGTGGCAGAATAACTACTTTCGCCTTTTGATAGGGTTCTACTTGAATAGCATATAACTCTTTCTATTTTTTTATGATTATGCGGTCCCTGTAGTGGATTCGAGCTTCCTACCGGAATTATTTGAGATAGAATAGCACCAATACCTTTTGAACTGGCATCAGTTGTGTGGACCACGAATTGTCCGTTTTCAAAATCAGGCAACGATAATATTGGTTCAGAAGTGAGTGCCTTTTTGAGACGGTCTAGGGAAGTTTGAGCTTCCTGGGACCAAGTAATATTTTGGGAGTTCCCTTTAGTTAATTCTGTTAGGGGTTTCGCAATTTCGGCGTAATTGCGCACGAATTTTCTGAAGTAACCAGTAAGGCCTAAAATTCCTCTTAATTCTTTCATGGTTCAAGGGGGGTTTAAGATTCTCAACACATTTTATATTGTCTGGGTCTGGGGATATCTGGCATTGAGTCATCACTACTCCTAAAAATTTAATTTTAGGTTGAAATAGATTTACTTTTTCAGGCCGGCATTTTAGATTGCTTTCTCTAAATTTCTTAAACACTTTAGCCAGTGTGGCTAAATGTTGCTCTGCATTCTCACCTACGCATATAATATCGTCAACAAAGTTAATTATATTCTTTAATCCTCTTAACAATTGTAATAAGGGTCTACATAACGCGCTTGAACTTGTCTTAAGTCCAAAAGGTACTCTTAAGTATTCATAGGAACCGCACTCAGTTGTAGAAAACGTAGTTTTATAGACATCCTTTGCAGCTATTTTCACTTGGTGATAGCCTTGGGTAAGGTCCAGAGAAGTGAAAAATTTTGTTTTTACTTGAAATGGAGTCAAGAATTTCGTCTATTCTTGGCTAAGAAAATTTATCACTGACTACTTGTTTGTTAAGGGCTCTATAATCTACTACATGTCTCAAGTCACCATTCTTTTTTGGTACTAAGATGACTGGTGCGGAATACGGACTTATGCTGGGGGCGTATAATGTTTTTTTTTTCTAATTCGTGAAATTTTATTTTTCAACCATTCTTTATGCTTATACGGTATACAATACGACTGCTTCGCGACAGGATTACCGGTCGTTAGAATTGAATGTTCATGGAACGGTACTAATCCGATGACATCTTCAGATGCGGAAAACACATCTTTAAAATTCCATAATAACTCGCATAATTTTTTCTTGAGTTCCAAGTCAGTAATATGGTTCCATATTAAATTTGTTTGAAAATTGCGATTTAGTTAGAGGGTATTTGTGATTTGAGGTATTAATGCTGTTAACTAGGTTTCTTTAGGAATTTTTCCACTTGTCTAAATCATCCTCCGAGATAACTTGGATTTGAACTAGACATGTCCCCTTTTTTATCGTAATTGTATGATTTTCATGATTATTAGTTACCCAAGTAAACCTTCTCCTTTTTCGTAAGATATAATATTTTTCTTTACTTTCATTGTCTATTAAATTTAGACTGGCGCTATGTTGCGTCATGTCTTCCGCCAGTAACGTTGGTTTGTATTAACCGCGTTGGGTTCACTACTTTTTTCCATAATTTCACTATTTCCTTGATTTCGTTTGACCTATATCGTCTCATATCTCCTATTTTTATTTTTGCAGATTCAATCCACTTATTGTTTAAATCTACTTCCTTATTCTGGGAGGAGGGCAAATTTTCACTAGGCCATGTCCTTTACGTGGCGAGAAACGAGGTACAAGCATTTGTATTCTATTCACTGTTACAACCTTTTTACAATTTCTGTTACAATCTCTTAGAGTAAGGGAAAATGTATTTGCCGGGTATACAAGCCTTTCGTTTCGCTACGTCTAATAATACCTTATTCGACCTTAAAAAATTTTGCGCCTATAATGGCTTCATACGGACAATTGTTGCATAATATAAAGTTAGTCGGAAAAAATTCTATTATCCCTTTTCACATCTAGGCGAATTGAACCTTTTGCATCCAATTTATGCGCTGTTACACTAGTTAAACTTGGATTGTTAAAATTTTTCTGTAGTTTAATATGCGGAGGTAATTTATTAAATACGCGAGAGTTTATTATATTAACTGTCGCACCAGGGTCGACTAGTGCCGCAAAGTAAACATTTGCCACATAAAAAATTATTAAATATAGGCAACATATTGTTACTATCACTAAAAGACGGTACTACTATTGGGTTGGACCTATAAGGAATTCTGGACCCCTTCTGGGTCCATTTTATTCTTCCGAGGGGCCTGACACAATTCCCTGTAGGTTTATTTCGTATGTTGGCGCCTGCAACAGAGATTCAGATATGTCCATGGAATCACTAGCTAACTGATTGACATTTTTGTTTGTCGATTCTGCCATGTATCAATTCGGTGATTTGGATTTCTTGCGAAAGTGCCAGGGGCTAACGCCGACAGCATTCGCAACGTACGTTCATTTTGCGTTCTCGAAAAATTAGCATTTTCCGTCGGTCAATTTTCGGTATTTCTATTAAATCTCGTAGGATTTACCGTTCTTGCCTTATATTGGTTTTGTCGAGTATTTGAGTTTTGGAAACGATAATTATTTTGTCTGTTTGGGGAAGGGTTTGCGTACATTTGCCGGTTTGATGTATACAAATTCTGTTGGTAAGCATTGTGAGGTACTGGTAGCCGTGGAGGATTACGTCTATTTTCTCCTGCACAACTGGCATTAAAATTTTTTCTCCCGAACAAATGGTGGCCATAATTTTTTTTGTATTCCCGACGACATTAGGGAATGATGAATCAGTTATGGCCCTGATCCTAGGAAGGCACTCTCTCGCGATATGCTGATATGCCCAGGACGATTACAAGTATAGCATCTTATTATTGTAGGATTATTTTTTCTAATTAATTGGTTTGATGGGCTGAAAAGGTACTGTTTTTTGCCTAACGGGTTCTTGTGTTCTATTTATTTGTGGCACTGGGGAATTATCCCTTGAAAAGAAATTGAGAGAAGCCTCCCTTGAAGGTCTTGCGGTTGTTTCACCTATGGTATTTTATTTTTGATTTACTGTGGTTTGCCACTATCGTGTCAATTTCGATCATTCGTCCCATCTCCTGAACTGCCAGGTCTAACGTTTGAATATTTTTGGAAATTATCATTCGATATAATTTTGGGGGAAGTCCATGTAAAAAGGCATGTAGTATATTGTTTTCATACAATTCTCCTGAATCTTTCCCAAATTTTGCATAAAGTTGCAACTGGCCCCATCGAATTTCATTTTGAGAAAAAGACTTCCTGCAGCACCCGATGCAAATGTTATTATCACATCGGCAATTCTCCACGTCCGAAAACAACAGGTTATGAGCTCTGTTGAATTGGCAGTGGAAAAACTAAGAGCCAATGGCAACAACATTAAACTTCTTGTCCCCCATACGATCACCAATCAACGTCACACTGCCACCGGCTCTCGTAGCTATAGCGATTCATCATTTATCAATGGAGAAATCCATCAAAATTGGCTTTGGCCTTTGTGAAGAGTGGCAGTACCGTTGGATCCTGGACTGAATCCCCCCACGATTTTAATTTTTTTGGTCTATCTAGCCTGTGTGCAAAGTGAATGGTATTCCACTGTACACTCTATCATTTGACAAAAAATCCTATAGAACCCTGTACGAGTTGACCATGCAATCCTTAGATCCTGACTCTCAACTACTTGAAAACGGAATAACCGATTCAATGTTTTCAAAAAATCATGGGGTAATTGTTTTGGACTTGTCGGGGACTCAGGATATGAGCATAGTACGAACAGGGAATGTACGTTTAGAGTGTACATTTGCCGATGCTTTGACTGAGAGTATCACGCTAATATCATCGAGTCAATTTGAAACCTATTGGAAAATCACACCCGACGGCAGTGTTCTACTAGACCTAGCACCATGAACACAAACCAAATAATCAACGTATTTAGTATGGATCCATACATGTCCCAGTACAAGTCCTATTGAATACCATCGGACTTCATTGAAAAAATTCCAAGTGTTAACAATACCCTAATCATTGTTTAATAGCAGTCCATCGACTTTGAAGACCGGCCATTGGCTATGCATCTTTCAAACAGCGAAGAATATTGAATTTTTTGATCCTCTTGGCCTATCGTATAAATTCTATACCGCATACATAAGCAACTTTATTGAAAGCAGTGGGAAAACTATTATTCAAAATCAACGAAGAGTACAGGATTTAACGACTAAGACATGTGGCTTTCATGCACTACTCTGTTTCATGTTCAGATGTCGTGGCTGTACCTACAAGCAGTTTCTCGACATCTACGTTGACTTACCTCGATTGAACGACTTTCTAGGGGAAAATATACTTACAAGCGTGTTTAAATATTGATTTTCGTGCCCTACGAATAAAATGTTCTAAAAATGTATGTGAAATTGTTTATTAATAAATGAAAAAATGTATATACATGATAAAAAAACGACTTTTCTACTCTTTAGATTTCATCTTCTACTAGGTATAGGTATTTGTCGAGAACAACTAATGCAGGTAGATTATCTGAATTCACAGTATGCTGATCCTGATGTACTGCAATGTCAGGGTCACATTATCTACAGTAGAGTGTAACTTCACTCTTGTCATATCTCTTTGTATAGTCAATGTTACTATTCTCATTCATTCTATAGAATTCACATGTTTCAATTTGTTTATTTGAAGTAATGTCACAAACAGTGTCCTCAAGTGGCGTATCACACTTCCGTAACAGAATTCCGTAAAAATCAGTGGGCTTATAATCATAGTAGCTATTGTCTTCACAACGATGATGTAGAAACCATATTCTTTTGTTGTTCCAACAGTTGAATCGCTGACCCGGCTCCTCCTCCCAGAACAATCTAAAACCACGACGATACCAATCTCGTAGCACTAAAATCACGCTTAGGATTCTTTCCAATCATACCGGGATATGTATTCTCTCACTGATTACATTTATCATAGTGGCAATTGGAGCATAGGTGCCCTCTAGGATGAGAGTCACACACCTCTTCAAGACAGTTATTACAACCTTTAATTTGTACAGCATATCCTCTATGCAATTTACACGAGTTGCATAATCTACACTTTTCATCATACTCATCAATCCTTGTGCAATTTTCACATGATGACCAGCTGCCCAGTGTGTACATACATAGTGGACATGTATGGAACATTTTTTCATGTGTTGACACTCTCACTGCCACAATGGAACTGAGCTACCAACAACAACAAATTGAGTGGGAGAGAGAGAGAGAGAGAGAGAGAGGAGTAAATCATCCTTGAACACCATCTTTCTCATGAAAAAAGTCCAAAATTTCTAAACTAGTATTTAAAAGCATATCCACAATATCATTTTGCCGTGTCGTGATTAATATATCAATAAATTGTGTAAATGCATTTGGACCACGATGTAGAAGCTTCGTGCAATAGTCTAATGATGGAGAATCAGTTTTCATTATATCAACAAGCATTCCCTAAGAAAATATCTTCCTTTGAAAAGACATCTCTAGAAAATCATCATCTAGAATCATACGTTTTTCCATAAGCACTAGATTCCCCATGATTCGCTCTTTCTCAAATCTATCCATTTTTTAGAGTCCTAACACTCTCACAACCAACTTCAGACTAACCAGAATTTTTTCTACTCTAAAACTATACACCAGTCTACTATAGAAAGAAAAATACCTTTGATTTAGAAACAATTTTATCGAGCATAATTACAACAATAATATTCACTGATGCATTTTGTTCTCATCAATATATTTCACTAGCACATCTAATGCTGCCTGAAGTCTATTTACATGCACAATATTCAGTTTCGCAGCAAAGCATAATTGCTCCTCCAGCTTAAATTTGCTTAATGATATCACGTATCTAGCATACATATCGTCCCATTCAAGGCATAGTCTACAGCCTCCGGTTATTTTCACAGCCACATTTGGTACTCGCATATCTTTGCTGTTGGCGGCTCCGCAATCAATCTCCAATAATGTAAATGCTCCACTCATTTTCTCTACTAATATCCTCTCAAATAAACTATTCTCTCTGAATTCAATTCTCTTACTAATATTAATTGCAATGAAAATCACTCCTTTTATTTGAATCCAATCACCAACCAAGTTATCGTATATAGAGTAACCTCCGCTGTCTCTCTGATTGGCCCTAAAAAATGGGTGTTGCCTCAAAAACCAGTCCGGTTGTCTTATACAATCACAACCATACTCTCAAAACGTGTTTGACCACTTTATAGGTAAGGGATTGGTCGCTTTTTTCAATGTCCACGTGAAACCACACTGTATATTCTTGTAGGCGTGAATGTATGGTTGAATGTATGTAATGTATGGTTGAAACTGTGCACACCCTTACTACTGACGGTAAGTAAGGAGAAATTATAACGTATATGAGGGGATGTGCCCCCTCCTCAACACCTCGCTCTTTAAAATTGTGTCCCAATTCTTTAAAAAACACTTCTGGAAGACTGAGGGGGCAACCCCACTCATATACATAATAATTTCAGTTCTTTATAAGTTTTAATGTTGCTCCTTACGTTCAGTTAAAAAATCTTGTTTTTTTTTATTAAATGATACTTAGAGACAAATTAAAGTAAAAGTACATAAAAAAGAAAAAAGTAAGTAATTACAAACAATAGACGAAAAAATAGCCTACTTATAAAAACTAAGATATAAACTCCCAGATGTCTGCTCTGTTGAGCAATGTCGAAGCGTTGGACGGATATTTTTTAAAAAATATCGCCAGTTTTGAATTTGGTTATCAAGCACCAAATATATAATGCCTTTAGACTACTCAGTGTTTATAAAAAGTAACGCATTATCAAAGTAGTTTGGTCAAAGTAAAACGTTAAAACTAAGATTAAGAAAATCAAATAAAAATGTTTATCAAACATTTGTGATTTAATTTTGAATACCAAAAACCAATATATTTGACACCTTTATACTTCATAACAGTATAAAATTAAATCTTGTTCAAAGTGGCAACTACGTAAACACAATCACTCCTGGAAAAGACAAAAAACAATATCCGTTCAGGGGGAAAAATTCCCAGCATTGTTTAGGGGAAACATTTCTGATTATGGTGGCTTCATATATCAGCTCAAGGGTGCTCATGCGTTGCAAGCAAAAGTTGACGGCATATTTTTACCGAAATTACCCCTTATTAAGTTGTTTACTATAATCATATAAACTTTCTTGTGTACTAATAACTGCACTAATTACTAATTAACAAATACATATTTAGGATCACCATAAGAAGCTGATTCTTTGATTTAATGTTATCAATAGTTAGGCTCTTATACTTTCGTTATTTACAAGGATCGTTATTTACTTGCCATTCGTTACTATGAAGTATTTGATTTTTTTTTGTTGTTGTTGCTCGAACCAAATCATATAGCAAAAATGTTTCTTGAAAACTAGAAAATGGTCACTCAGTCACAAGTTAGAACTTGTATTTTTCTTATTAAGGGTCAAAATCTATTGGCAGGCAGCCAATAATGGAGCAACACACATTTTTTCCATGGTTTTTCTCTATTCTGCTCTCCTTCATTTGGTTTCCTTATAATTACTTTATAGTTATAAATATCCAGGGGGTGAGCATGGCCTCCCTGCCGGCGCCCATGTTATTTAGGGTAAATTATTTGACAATTTATAGATAATGCAATTTTTTATTGTTTACACAGGATTTGTCATTAGGAAATGAAAAAATGTTCGAACCTGGTTGTGTAACAAAATAGTAAGGGTCTAAATGTGAAACTTCATTGGATGCTTAGGGGCATTTCGAACTAAATAAAAATCCACTGTGTGCGTCCTGCTTATATGGAAGGAGGAATAAAATTTGAAAAATAATTATTTAGAGAAAAAACCTAAGGATGATTGATAAAATATTGACAATAAAGAATACGGTTATTTTGGGGCACATTATTTGGCAATAAAATTATGCAATTTTTCGACTGTTTATACACATGATTTATCACAAAGAAAGGAGGGAATGTTTCAAACCACATGTGTTCCAAAAGACTAAGGGTGTGAATGCGAAACGCTAGTGAATGTTGAGGGGTATTTCTTAACTAAATCAAGGGGCACTATGGACAAATGGCTTATAAAAAGGCGTATCTGTAATATCTTAGGTATAGCTAAGGGTTTTAACTTGAAACTTTCAGGCCCCCTACTGCTGCTGCTTTAGCAACGGCTGCGACCATTCATTAATTTGACTGCAACTACTTGCGACTGTGACCACTTCCAATTGCGACTGCTTTCAGGCAATTTTAAAAAAGATTTTTTATCAATATGTTTCAATATTTCAATATAATATTTCAATAAAATTTTTTTTTATTAACATCAGAGCATATTATTTGCATGTGGGTTGTTAAAAATTTCTATCAGCAATAGCCTTAGAAGAGCCAAGGGTATTAAGGTGAAACTTTCTGGGCTCGTTGAAAGGGATGTCGGAAAGTAATTGAGGGGAAGGGGGCTAAACACCAGACAACTAAAATTCATACATCAGTTATGCCTCGCCCCCAACAGACCCTGGGGCAAGAATGAAAAATTATGCAACTTATCGATTGTGTCCATGTAGTATTTATGTATGCCTATCTCAAAATTTTGATTGGATGTGTTTGGGGGAATGATGGGCGTGGGGGGGGGGGGGGCTAGTTGCCCTCAAATCACTTTCGACTATTAAAAAGGGCACTAGACCTTTGAATTTCCAATCGAATGAGCCTGTTTTGAAGTTTCTACGACAACGCCTTCAATAAAAACCTTATATGCCCCTAGGGCATAATTTAAAACCCTTGCCCTGAGGGTTATGGGGGAGTGTCCTCCTCAAAAACAAATTTTCTATGTGGAAATCAACTACGCTGAACAAAATGGCTATCTCACAATTTTGATTGGATGTGTTTGTGGGAATGATGGGCAGGGGGGGGCTAGTTGCCCTCCAATCACTTTCGACTATTAAAAAAGGCACTAGCCCTTTGAAGTTCCAATCGAATGAGCCTGTTTTGAAGTTTCTACGACAACACCTTCTATAAAAACCTTATATGCCCCCAGGGCATAACTTAAAAACCCTTGCCCTGAGGGATGTGGGGGTGTCCTCCTCAAAAACACATTTTCTATCTGGAAATCAACTACGCTGAAAAAAATGGCTATCTCAAAATTTCGATTGGATGTGTTTAGGGGAAGGATTGGCGTGAGAGTTTGATGGGCTGAAAACGTACTGCTTTTTGCCTAACGGGCTCTTGTGTTCTATTTATTTGTGGCACTGGGGAATTATCCCTTGAAAAGAAATTGAGAGAAGCCTCCCTTGAAGGTCTTGCGGTTGTTTCACCTATGGTATTTATTTTTGATTTACTGTGGTTTGCCACTATCGTGTCAATTTCGATCATTCGTCCCACCTCCTGTACTGCCAGGTCTAACGTTTGAATATTTTTGGATATTATCATTCGATATGATTTTGGGGGAAGTCCATGTAAAAAGGCATGTAGTATATTGTTTTCATACAATTCTCCTGAATCTTTCCCAAATTTTGCTTCGACGGAAACTCTTATATTATGAACATATTCTCTCACATTCTGTGTTTGGTCAAAGCATACCGTCCCGTGTTTTAATTTATTTGTTGAACTAGTTTCGATAAATCTATCTTTGAATGTTGTTAACAATTTGTCTATTATATTTATTGGAAAATTGTCATCATCCCCTATAGTATTTTCAATTTGTTTTAGGAAGGTAAAGCCTGTCCTCTTAATCTTAAGAGGAGCATACTTATTAACGTTTTTAGCTCTGTTTTTGTTAATTCTACAAATTGGGCCAATTGGATATTAAATTCGTCGACGTCTGATCGTCGACGTTATTTCAATATTTTTCGCGACCAATTTTTGCGCAATTAATAGTTCACTTAATTCTTCTGACATCTTTTCGTTTTTTTAAATAATTAAACCAACTTTACAAAATTACACAATCACAATTAATTGACTTTTTCACTTAACCTATTCAGGGGAGAACTACTATCTCCAATGAGATATTCTAAAAGGATGTCCCTATTAATAGCTTAAGGGTTTTTCTTATAAGTCTTTATCTATTCATTTATTTAAAATTGAAAGAGAGAGAAAAAAAATTTGTAGCATAACTAGTTCATTTGTTTTCCTCCAAGTTTACGACCGCGCCACTTGTGCCGCTAAATTTTTATGCTGGCTTGTATTTACTGTGCTTGCTTGTGTCGTTATGGTTTATGCTTACCTTGTGCCATTATGGTTTTATGGCCAACACCATCATATGCTTGTGCTGCTAAGATTACCTTGTGCCGCTAAAGGTTATGGTTATACTTGCGTCGCTAAAGACTGCACCACTTATACCACTTGTAGCCACCTTGTGCTGCTTATGCCCGTTTATGACCGCGCCACCCGTGTCGGGAAAGAATTTATTGAATGTACTGGGGAGGAAGAATACCACGCCACTTGTGATGGGGGGAAATTGTTTTGCTGGGGAATTGTTCAATGAGGAATTAATATGGATTGGGGAGCCATCAGTCTAGGAGCGTAATCATACTTCGGAGGGTTATCAGATTCCTTTGGAGCGTTGCAATGGAGTACAATTAAACTAGTTACCTACTATGACGTGAGATACAGACATATAATAAAAAACAAACACAAATAGAAAAGTAATAGGTTTATTAAGACTTACATTTGGGTATCCAGCAATGTACGTATATAAGCAAAACTTCAATTCAATACTACTGGCAGTCAGAATGATAATATCATAATAGATCATAGAATCATAATCATAGAATGAATGCTCTATTCTTAGTGATAATAGTAATAATAATGCGAAAAACACTTATTCATCACTATATAACACGAGTCCTGATTCTGTGCCCTAAGAGCTATTTCACGGTTGGCACAACTCCTTTTGGAGGGACCCCTCCTTTATCATTATGCTGACAAATAAGATCATTACGCTGACTGGCGGTCCAATAATTTATTTGCAATATTTATAGCCCTTTCACCAAGTTCTGGAAGGAAGGGGGGGGGGGGTTCAAACTCGGAGCCATAGTTTATTTTAGTTATTAGTTATAGTTTATTTTAGTTATAGTTATTTTATATTTGGACTAGCTTGAACAAATGTATATCTACAAATTTTGATACGATAAATTTGAAGAGAAGAGGGCGTGGGGGACTAGTTACCCTCCGATCACTTTTGACTCTTAAAAATGAACTAGAAGTTTAAATTTTCAATCAAATGAGCTTCCTCCAAAGTTTATACGACCACCGCTTTCATTAAAACCTGTATACCCCTGAGTCATAATATATAGCCCATGGCCCAGGCTCGGGGCATTGTGTTCACCCCAAGGGCATTATTATATGATCTTTAGACTATTTTGAACAAAAAGGCTATCTCGAAAGTTACATCAGATGCACTTTAGGAAAAGAGGGTGTAGGGGGAGGAGAGGAACCCCAGAGGCATTGTGCTACCGTTTGAACATTTGAGGCATTGTTCTACGATGAATCAATTGGAACAAAATGGCTATCTCAAAAGTTCGATCGAATGCATTTGGGAAAAATGGCAGGGGGGCTACTTATTTCCGATCACTTTTGACTCTTAAAATAGAACCAGAACTTTCAATCTCTGTAATAAAATGAGCCCCCCTCCGAAGTTTATACGACCATCCCTTCCATATGGATCTTATATGCCCCCGGGCATAGCTAACAACGCTCACCCCCGGCCATAGCTTACAACGCTTACCTACGGGCTCTGGGGTTTTGTTGACCCCGAAGTTTTGTTTTCGAATCTTGGACTATTATGAAAAAATTTCTATCTTAAAATTTTATCGGATGCATTTGGGGAAAAGAGGGCGTGGGGGGAGGGGGCTAATTGCTCTCTGATCCCTTTTGATTCTTAAAAGGGTAACTAGAATTATCAATTTCCAGTTTATTGACCCCCCTCCAAAGTTTATACGACCACCCTTTCCATAAAAACCTTATAATGTCCATAGGGCATAACTTATAACACTTGCCGTCTGGTTCTTGGAGATTATATCGACGTCGGAGTTTTTTCTATCTGATCTTTGAACTATTTTGAACTAAATGCCTATCTCAAAAATATTAACCAGATGCATTTGGGGAAAGAGAACATGGAAGGAGGGTTCTAGTTGCCCTCCGATCACGTTTGATTTTTAAAAATGGAACTAGAGCGGTCAAGTTCCAATCAAATGAGCCTCCTCCAAAGCTTATACGACCATCTCTTCCACAAAAACCGTAAATGCCCTCAGGGTATATCTTTCAACACGTGCCAACGGGGTCTGGGGGTTTGTGTCGACCCTGAAGTTTTTGTTATATAATCTTTGAACTTTTTTTCAACAAAATAACTGTCTCAAAATTTTATCGGATGCATTTTGGGATAAAGGGGTTCTGGGAAGGGGGTCTATTTGCCCTCCAATCACTTTTGACTATTAAAAAGGGAAATAGAACTTTCAATCTTCAATCAAATGAACCCACCACGAAGTTTATATGACTACTCCTTCCATAAAACCTTATACACACCTGGAGCATAGCTTGCATTACGTGCCCCGGGCTCTGGGGGATTGTGTCGACCGCTGAGTTTTTGTTATCAGATCTTTGAACTATTTTTAACAAAATGACAATACCCAAATTTTTAGCGGATGTATTTGAGGAAAAAAGGGCATGGGAGGCTAGTTGCGCTCTGATGAATTTTGACTTTAAAAAGGGCACTAGATCTTCTGATTTCCAATCGAATGAGCCCTCTCCTAAGCTTATACGAGCACACCTTCTGTATGAGAAACCTCTGGGGAAAAATAATCATAATTAAACTCTGAAGCCTTATGGCCTTTATTATAGGCTACTCTATACCGTTACTTTTGATTTGAATGATACATCACTTGTTGTGTTTTGAATAAGTTTGAAACTAATTTCTGGTAGTAAAATCGGCGTTTGAGCGGCGGCGTACCACCGAAGAGAAATCAACGACGGCGTGCCGCCGTTTTTGAAAGAAAAATCAGCTACTCAACGCCGAAATTAAAATCAGCAGAGTCTTGATCTGTTGAGAAGAATTTTCTACGCCCAGCCTAGGGATAGGAGAAAGCTGGAAGTACGTTCCTCTTTAAAAGCTATTAATCCATCGTCAGTGTGTTGCTTCTGATTAACTAGCAAGATAAAGGAGATGGAAAATTTTCGTGGATTATAAGCTTGATAGTTATCAATTTGTTTGTTATTAATCTAATACATAGTATACCTGTAAATAGGCTTCCAATAAGGTCGACGCAGATGGGAGGACTGAAAATTGTTTGTTTCATTGTCATCATCTCGAAGAAAAGCATATAGACTATGCCCACAACAAACTGGAATTAGCAAACAATTGTTTTTCTAATTTCTGCTGTAAGTGAAACGGGATAAACCTAATGTTTTCGCTATATGGTAAAATTCTACTTTAGGCTATCTTGGGAAAGGGTTAGGCTAGTAAAATGAAGTTTTCAGGGATGGGTCTAGAGGCTAAAGTTTGTCCTGGGAAGGTATTTTTGAAGTACCTCAATCCTTCTCCTTGTAGAAGGTCCTGCGTAAAGTTCTACTTTAGCTACTTTTGGCTATCTTGGAAAGGGGTTAGGTTAGAAAAACTAAATTTTTAGAGATGGGTCTTTAGGCTAAAGTATGTTCTGGGAAGGTATTTTGAAGTACCTACATCCATTCCTTCTCCCTCTAGAGGGTCCTGAAAATTGCCTAGATGACAGGTACATGCCTATTGAAATTTTGACAAAAGAACACATTTTACCATAATTTTTCGTAAAAATTCTACTTCAAACCCTTTTGAGCTCTTGAAAATGACAAAAATATATAGGGTGTAAAAAGGCTTAAAACATCTGTTTTAAACCTACTGTTTCATAATAAATCCTTTCTTTAATCCACAAGCACTGACTTTCCACAATTAAGTTGGATAAATGAAAATTGTAGCAATTAATTTTGCAGGTAATTTTTCAATAGGCCTATACCCACTCTTTTATAGGGTAAAAGACCTCTTTTTGGGGAAAGACCACTTTTCTTTGGCATTCCAGAAAAATAGCAATGGGTTTTTGGACCACCTGTTTTTACTACAACATGAAGCAATGTGAGGGCAGCAACAAGAACCCCGTCTTCTTTGTCAAATTTTCACCAATGATTTGTCAGCATAAATTGAAAATATGGTCTCTGATTTGAAAAGCAATTGAAAAGAAAAATTATATTTAAATATTTGTGATTTTATAGAATGAATATCAAGCAATAAAAGTTACATTTCTAGAATCAGAAGAAAATCAGCTTTCTGTTAATATATGCATAAAACTGAAACACTAAAAGGATATATACATCAAAATAGGATAATTGGTATTTTTCCAAAAAGAGGTTCCTGCAGGTAAGTCAATAAACTAATAGTTTCAAGTGGTTGATCTTAAATAATTTGAATAACAACCATATTGATGCATTGCTTAGACTTTTAGCTATTCATTACTATACCCAATCCTTCTCAATTCCTCTTTTGTAACAAGATGTGAGGGTTTTAGTTTTACATAATTTTGCTCAATGGGATACTGGTTTTTTTACCCTATATCTCAAACTGAAGACTAAATGAAAAACCTGATTTGATGGGATTATGCAAGACACCACTATAGAGAAATACAATGTATAGCATGGGTTTTAATTGCATATATGATATTTAAGAGTTGTTGTTCTGGAAGAGGTGGTCTTGGGGTTGGGGGGGATAGGGGGGGGGGGGGGGGGGGGGGGGGGGAGGTACCTAGGGGGGGGGTACAGGGGGGGGGGGCTAGGGGGGGGGGGGGGGGGGGGGGACTCAGTTTTTTTTTGCCTTTCTAAATATAATAAGTTGGGAAATGGTGGGGGGGGGGGCAGGGGGGGGGGGGTGTACCAATGGGGGGCAGGGGTACCTACATTAGGGGGGTGGGGAAAGAGGGAGGTTTAAACTGACATTTCCCAAGTACATCAGACGTTAATTGGAGGGGAGGGTCGGGGGGGGGGAGGGGGGGGGGGGGAGGGGGGGGGGGGGGGGGGGGGGGGGGGCGGGGGGGGGGGGGGGGGATAGTGTGACAAATATATAAAATGGAATTGTATATAATGGGTGGCGGATAACAATCATTTCCAACAAAAATGTTATTATATTTGAAAAAGACGCATAAAAAAAAAGGCATCAGAGTCAGTAAATTTCCTAAGTCAATAATAGTTTTGACCCACAAAATTTATTGTCCTGGGAAGGTATTTTGAAGTACCTACTTCCACTCCTATTCTCCCTGTAGAGGGTCCTGAAATTTGCCTACATGACAGGCCTATATAGCCTATATTAAAGATCTGACAAAACAACATTTTACCTTAATTTTCAGTTATCAGTTTCCTTTTCTCTGGCTTTAGTTTTGAAAATGCAATTCCTGTTATTTGAGTAGAATTTTAAGCCATATCAATGTGTTTTTTTTTCTAAATTTAGGAAATGCATTTGCATATCTTTTAAAAACCTTATAAATTAGAATTGAGCTAAGTTGCAAAGCGTGTAAAATAATTTTGTTAAACTTCATTTAAGCAGAAGATCTATTTTGCAAGGTTATCAATGGTCAGGTTCCTCTAGAGAGAGAAGGAGTAGAGGTAGGTACTTCAAAATACTTTCCCAGGACATGCTTAATTAGCCTGTAGAACCCATCTCTGATAGTCAAGGAGTGTTGTTTGGGGGTGGCAAGAGGGGGCAGTTCCCCCCCCCCCCCCCACCAACCAATAATGTAGAGATAAAAAATATTATATATCCTGTGCCCTTTGACTATCCAAATATGGACCCCTCTTGCCCCCCCCCCCCCCCCCCCCCCCCTGCCCCCTCCCCTACACCACCCCCCCCCTCACCCTACAAATAAAAATGCCTAGTTAACATATTATCAAAGAGGAGCACCTTTATCCTCACTATTTTCCTTGTTTTTTTTTTTTTTTGTGTTTTCCAGTTTTTACAATCACATTTTTCAATATTTTGTCTTTTCTCAAAGTCTTGAAAGTCATTTTAAAACAATCACTCAAGAGCCCATCCAGCTAATCTAACCTATCCAAACCTAGCCTAACATAACTGAAATTTAGTAATATTAGCCTATTTGCATCTTTTGGGTATATAGCAGGGGTAAGGTTTATATAAACAGACTATTCAGGTAGCTAAAGGTATAAGCATACCTCTATAGTCAGAATTGCACCCTGAATCTAAAAATTTAACATCGCCATTGCATTGGAAATAAACTTTAAAACCCCACCCTATATATACCAATTCAGGCTATATATTTGAACATTAGGTGGGTGGTGGTAAATTTCAAACTTACCTCTATAGATGGAATTTCATCCTGAATCCAAATTTAACATTCATTTGCATCAGAAATGAACTTTACCCACACCCTGCCAAAACAAAATGAAGGGCCAAAAATATACTTTAGCAAGTTATTGCCAAGCTTCCATTTAGAAATTTACCTACTTGACAGATGACCTTTTGAAATTTTGACAAAGCAACATTTTAATTTAATTTTCATTTATCACTTTCTTTTTTCTCTGGTTTTTTAGTTCTGAAAATGTAATTCCTTTTTATTTGAGTAGAATTTTAAGCCATATCAATGGGTTTCTTATAAATTTAGGAAATGCATTTGCAGATCTTTGAAACATATTAAATTGGGATAGAGCAAAGTTGTGGAGCTGAAAACAGTATTTTTTGTGTTTCATTTAAGCAGAAAATATATTTTTCATGCTTTCACTTTTATAACACAAAGATGTTTAAAGGTCACAGGCGCTCTTTAGAGAAAGGAGTGGAGGCAATTACTTCAAAATACCTTCCTGGGTATACTTTTAGTCTGTAGATAGACCATCCCTGAAAGTTTCATTTCCTTTCCTAACCTAACCCCTTTCCAAGATAGTGAAAACTAGCTTGTTTAAAAAGTTTACCCAAATTCTTATTTCATGATGAGGAAAATAATTGTAGTTAACATATTTCAACTACAGCTTCACGATCTATACTTACCCCCAACCCCTCCAATGTGTAAATATAGGGCCTATAGACCTAGCCCAAATTGTAGGTCTATATTTTCCATGTTTTCAGGTTCTAGTTTTGTCATAGTCATTCAGTTTATGCTAATATAAACTAGTTTAAAAAAGATTTATTGCAATAGCTTAAAGCAGACACAGTAATTTTTTTAAGAGTTTACATTGTTTATTCAATTGGATCAGGAGAAATCAATGCCTTTGGATTATGTAATTTTAGCAAAAAATACAATTATAGTCAAAATAGTAAGTTTATAATCAATATTTTAACCCTTATCTTTTGCAAAAATAAGAGAAAAAGATACCATGTATATGGATCCATAAAGGGCTTTGAAATTGAATTTCCAAGTTAGATCACTATTATGTTCAGAAAAAGCCTTAAAAAGTCATTGAGTGCTATTTTCACCTTATTTTTAGGTCCAGTAATGGAAAAAATCTCCACCTTTATGGAAGAGAAGGCCACTTGATGCCTTTTTGTGCTCTTTCTAAATTTAATAATCATATTACTGGTAAATGCCTCCCCCTGCTTATAGTCCCAAATATAGACTTAATTAATGTATTACGTCTATTTTTTTTTTTTTAAATTTGTTGATGTGTTCTTTTCTTTCTCATCAGGGGGAAAGATAGGGTGCATTGTCAGAAAAACATGAAAACAGAAAAATCATGATATTTGACAAAAGCATAAAATAAGGAATCTAATTGTACTAGGCTACTATTTTGTTTTTGTAATGTTTTATTAAGAAGAGCTATTCAACTGAACCATTACTAGTAAATTTGTAGCTGGCAAACCCAAGTTAGCCAAGATAAAAGTGAATACACTTGATGCTTTTTTTATGCTCTTCCATATTTCATTAATGGTTTAGGGGGGGGAATTGCTTTTGAGCTTTTTATGAGGCACCAGAAGGTAAAACAGCCCATGTTAACCAAAAGTTTAAAAACGTGTTTTTAAAAGAAACTGTCTGATGAGAAAAAATTGCTATTTGTGGGATAAAATTAAATTGCTATTTTGGAATGCAACTAACACCTCTTCCATGCCAACCTTTTCCCCCAAACACATCTAATCAAAATTTTCAGATAACTATTTTTGTTCAGCATAATTGATTTCCGCCCATAGGAAAATATATGTTTTGAGGAGGACACTTTCCCACAGCCCTCAGGGCAAGGGTTTGTAAGTTATGGCCCTAGGGGCATATAAGGTTTTTATAGAAAGTATTATGTAGAAAACTTCAAAAAGGGCTCATTTGATTGGAAATTGAAATGGGTAGTGCCCTTTTTAATAGTTTCTGTTTATGTTTTCACTTTTATCAAACAGTTTATGGTAACAAACTGTAATTAAGGAGTGACCTGGCTCAATAGTAACCAAAAACTCTAAAAAATCAAATTTTGATACCAATAAGAACATCAAAAGAATCAGATTTGTTTGCCTGATTTCAAATATATAAGTTTCAATAAGTTTAGGTCTTTACCCAATAAAGGTTAAGCACCTGAGAAAATTTGCCTTATTTTTCAAAAAAAGAGGAAACACCCCCCTAAAGTCATAGAACTTTTAACAAAAATCACAACACATCAGATTCAGCATGTCAGAGAACCCCCACTGTAGAAGTTTAAAAGCTCCTGTCTCCAAAGATGTGGAATTTTGTATTTTTGTCAGAAAGAAAAATCATGGCATGCATGTTTATTTGTTTTTGTTTTGTTTTGTTTTTTTTATGTTTCCCAGGGGTGGATTGTATCAACCAGTGGTCATAGAATATTATGAGCGGGAGGGCTCATTTGAACAGAAATTCAAAGTTCTAGTGCCCTTTTTTTTAAGTGACCAAAAAACATTGAGGGCAGCTAGGCCTCCTCCCATGCTCATTTTTCTCACAGTCACCGAATCAAAATTTTGAGAAAACGATTTTGTTCAGCATAGTTGAAAAATCCTTATAAATATGTCTTTGAGGATGACTTAATCCCCCACAGTTCCCAGGGGAAAGGGCTGCAAGTTATGAACTTTGCCCATTGTTTACATAAAAAGTATTGGTTATTGGGAAGTATACAGAGTTTTTTCTGGTGGGGGGGGGGGTGGGGGTGGGGGGGTTCAGAGTAGGGGTTATGGGGGAGGATGTTTTTCCTTTGGGGGAATGGGACATTTCTCTATGAAGAGGGCGCCGGATTTACCAGCATTGATTTTTAAAAAACAATCAGAAATTAAATACAAAAAACAAGTTTTTTTCAACTGAAAGTAAGGAGCACAAAACATTAAAAAACTTAAAACAACAGAAATTATTATGTATATGAGGGGTTTGCCCCCTAGTAGTAATACCTTGCTCTTTATGCTAAAGTTTTTTTTAGTACTTTCAAAAAAGCAATCTGTTCTAATTACCCATCTTTGTGATTCAAATAAAATTTGGACTATAGTGTAAAAGAGGTGAGGTATTTGACAAGGGGGTTGAACTCCCTAATATACGTAATTTAAAACATATGAAGTATAGAAGTTCATTACATTGAGTTATATCAGAACAAAATTTCCAGAAAAGCCATTTAACCAAAAAAAGAAGAAAATTAATATGCAAATTTTGTTTTAATTATTCATGTACAGTGAGCCAAAATCAAAGCTTACATTAATTCAAAAATGTTAAGAAATTAAATAAAAAAAAAAGTTTTTTTTAAAACTGAAAGTAAGGAGTAACATTAAAACTTAAAACATAACAGAAATTATTCTGTATATGAAAGGGTCCTGTCCCCTCCTCAATGCATTGCTCTTTACACTAAAGTTTGACTCTGTCTCACAACTTTATTTTTAAAACAATTAAAAACTTTAGCGTAGAGAGTGAGGCGTTGAGGAGGGACAGCCCCTTTTATATATAGAATAATTTCTGTGTCATTTTAAGTTTTAAGTTGCTCCTTACTTTCAGTAAAAAAAAAACTTGTTTTTGCATTTTAATAACTTTAAGAAATCAAAAAAAATTAATTAGCATTTTTAAGGAATAAATATCAGCATATGTCCTATTAAACTGACAATGCAACATTTTTTTCAGTAAAGTACAAATGTATATTCTGGCTTTAGAAAGCATAGGGTTTTTTTAGAACCCATACTCAGGATTTAATTTCTGCTTGTTTTCGAGTTTGACTTATTCTAATTTCCACTGTTTTTTTTTTGATTCATGGTATTTATTGATACTGATTGGGTAGTTGTAATGGCTTGGGTAAATTATTTGATTCTATTTTGTTAATTTTTGGTTTAATTGAGTTCTTTACTTTTTTTTGAAAAAATCATTTTGTGCCAAAAAGTTTTTGGATTAATCTCTTACAACATCAGGTAAATAAATTGCAAACAATTAAATGCACTGACAAAAAAGGAACAAAAGAGTTTTATATATCAATTTGGACAGTCACATTATTAATGCAGAAAACAACACTAATAAAATCAGTATAGTGCCAATAGATTCCTTATTTTATGCTCTTTTCTAAACATCATACAGGTATTCACACTGTTCTGACAAAAACACAACCCCCTCTGATAGGTCCCAGAATATTACCTTAAATTGCATTGTCCAGCAAAATAAGGAATACATATAGAGGATAGAACATATACAAAACTAAAAGAAGAAAAACACTAAAACAGTGAAATTTTTATCTTGTAATATGCCAACATGTTTCTGCTAATCAGATTATTATGTTTTCTTAAACTGTTACCTGTATTTTTATAATTTAAATAAATGTATAATTATTTATAAATATGTTTAGATTACTCTTGTATTTATTTGATATTAATTTAAATAAAGATCAATTAATTTAAGTAATATTTTTTATCCCAACTAACCTTAAATTCTTTTGCAGTCAGATGCTTGCAGACCTAATGCTTTGGACTGGGTCAAGTATATACCTGGGGTCCCCTTTAACAAACAAATACAAAAGCATCAAAAGGTGAATAAATCCACAAACAGAAAATATTATTTAGAGCTATAGCTGGCAACCATCAGGGTACAGGGAGGAGAGGAGGCATAATGTCAGGAAATGTAAATATGAGATTTGGAAAACAGCATAAAATAGGAAATCCAATAGTGCTGCTTTTATTTTGTTAACATGTTTTCTTTCTGGAGAGGTGTTCAAATACCCTATTAACCTCACTTGAGCTGTGATCTATTTAAAAAAAGCATTCACTTTTTTAAAACCAAGATTGTTCCAAGTTATTAAAGATTAGTGCTCATTTGATGGGGGTAGGGGGTTGGAGGTAGAAATCTACAAGATCCTTCCCAGGAAATAATGTGTGCTCTAGTAGTCCCATTTGTGAAACTTTCACCACACAACTCAAAGACCCTCAAAAGCAATCCTCAAAGGGGATTTTTCTCTGATTTCTCACTATTTCTAATTGTGATAAAGAATGAACAGTCACCATGGTATTCGTTATTTATTGAGTCACTAGGTGTATATTCAGTTTGCCCTACAGTCAATTGTTTGGTCATATATTATTATTATTTTTTTTTTTTATTCAGTCCCAAGTATGTTTTGGAGGCATGATTACATAGAGGATTGAAAAGCATAGTCTTGATTAATAACTTTGTACTTCTATTAGGGTAAATTTGTGCAAAGTTATCTTCAGTATTTATCAGAAAATCCTGTAGAATAGCCAAAATGACCAAGGCGACAGTAAATGTTAAGAATAGTGTTGAGGGGACTGAGAATGGTAGTAACCCAAAGAAGGGGGAACTATTAAAAAGCAAATTTAACAGAAACACAATGCCTGAAAAAAGGCTTGGGCAATCCAAATAAATTTTTGTTAAATAGTTAGTTAGGTATAGGATGATTGAAGTGGGATTTATATTGTTTATAAAACATAATATAGAAATTAAATGATGCTGTTTTGATTTTATGCCTTGGAGGTCCTCTTTACAGAAAGTTGCTTCCTCTTATGTTAAATTTCATTGTCAATTGTTAAGCACCTATTAATAGTATTTAATTTTGATTCATTTTTTCAGGAAAATTGGTTTGATTAATATCATATTGCCATAATTGGTTTTTTGCTTCTGCTGAACAGCACACTGGCTGAACATTGACCCAATAAACAGTTAAGTTGAAAAAAAGAGACAATATAATTGCTGTTTTATTCTTTAGCTGTTTTTTTTACGGGTTCAAAAACAATTAAGACCTCCCCCCACAACACCCAGTAGATCTAACTACAATGCCTGAAAGGTATAAAAGTATGGTCTATTTTAATATGTTTTAATGCATTAAGTGGCTTCATCATTTCAGAAAAAAAAATAATTGAGTAAACAAAAAAAAATAATTAAAACTATAATGCTAGTACTTCAAGATTCAAATAAGGTTTTAGTTATTTGAAAAAAGAAGGCAATATTAAGATTGTGGATTCCAGATTCATAAGAAATATTTGACTAGAATTAGGAATAATATGATAAATATGTTATGTTTGTTGTTTGTTTGAAAATCCATGATACAAAAAAAAAAAAGTAAAGAGCAGTAATAACAAAAAAAAGAATTAAACATTAAAGGCAAAACTTTAGCATTTCAAATACATCACAACTTCAACAGAATACTGTGTCAATACTCATGTCCAAAGAAGGTTTTGGTTTTGGTAAAACATGAATTGTATATAGAGACTCACTTTTCTGTGGTATTAATGGGTTTAACAACATGAAATTTTCTCACAAAATATGCATTGCAGGTCCATGTGAGGAAACAAAACACACATTTCATGAAAGCAAAAGAAAACTTGTTTGCATGTATATATACATTTCATCTATCTATGCAGCTCATCATCTAGGCAGCTTTCTAGATGATATCCCCCCATCCCCCCTAAAAAAGAAAAAGCACAAACAAACAAGTAGTTTTTGGAGTTGTCCCCTTCTTTTTTTTTTTATTGTTCTTGTGACTTACT
Source organism: Artemia sinica (assembly GCA_027921565.1). Lineage (NCBI taxonomy): Eukaryota > Metazoa > Arthropoda > Branchiopoda > Anostraca > Artemiidae > Artemia > Artemia sinica. The sequence goes on from JAPEVW010000399.1 coordinate 105,009, forward strand.
GATTCTTTTTCAAATCAATAGTATCATTGTGATCCTTTTCCGCTGTGTTCTAGACTGTTTTACTGTAGTCAAGTTTTCAACTATGACTAAGGTCTAGGCTGTTCTTGAAAATGTTAAATATGGTATTGAATACTAAATTTATCCTGCTTTTGATTCAATAAATTCATAGTTTATTAAAAAAGTTCTAAAAACTTTGACCTTATAAATTTGATCAGTATGGGGCCAGCTGATGCAATGATTCCAATATCAGCACTTTATGCAATAAAAATAGTCTTTGTCTTGCAATTTATCGGTGGCTATTTTTGTTATTGATAGTCTTATTTTATTTCTGTGTGTGATGGATTCTAACTAGTTAGCTTTTTTGCATGGACTTTAGCTGATGATCTTGGCTCATTTAAAAATTACAGTTAGAGGAGAGCTATTTTTTATGCTTAACTCTGTCAATCAATCCCAATTTTGGGTATGCTGCTTTATTCTTTTGCTATTGAATGAAAGTCTAAAAAACGATCAGATCTTTGAAAAGAAAAGAAAAAAGAGTAATGTCAAATTTTGAACCAAGGAGAAATAGCTCCAATAATTAAAAAAAATAGTAATGGATATTGCCTATTTAAAATAATGAAATAACTAAAAAATTAGGGAATAAAATTAGTAATATAGTCAAATGTAAAACACAAAATAAATGCAACAAATATAGTCATTGGCTGTTCTTATTTGCATCTAAAATTGATATCTTTAGAGGAATGGCCAATAGCCAGTGATTAGAATGGAGAAGTTAGCAGCAAAAAGATTAGTGTGCCTTCGATATTAGCAGTATTTGCTAAAGGATTTGGCAATCAACAATCTCAGAAATCTTTTAAACACAAAATCTGGGCAGACTCAACTGCTATTTATGAAATTTCTACTTATTGTGTTATGTGTTGGAATCATTGAATCTTAAATAAACTCTTACTTGTTAAACACAACTTTAATTTCTGCTCAAATTTTGCTGTAGTTTGTAGTTACTGTTAATAATAGAAATGTTGACTCATAAAAACGTTCATTAGTATATAAGGTTAACATTAATCAATAGCAAGCAAAAATGTTGTATTAAAGTTGTTTCAGTTGCTTTGATAGGAGTAGCCCAATGATTTTGGAGTTCCATATTCTACTTTCAGCCAGATTTTTAATAAACAGTTTTAAAAAATCCTGAAGTACAAAAACTTGATGGGAATCTAAAACTATTTGTGGCACTGGTGCTTCCAATTTTTAGTGGACTTCAATTTATGGAGCATTTTTCTTAATACGTCTATGTCTTTTATTCGGATATAGTAGCTTAAGAATTGTTAACCAACAAGCTCAGAGACTTAAAATACCAACTTTATTAGACAACTGCAAAACACCAATCGTGTGAGCAGTGCATTTAGTTGGTTTGAGATATTACTGTTAAGATAATCATGCTTACACATTGTGGACCACAAGGATGTTGGATACATCATGATTGATCTTTTGACGAAACGGAGTAAAAAAAAAAACGAGAGGGAGACATTTTGTCAACCAAATTGAAAAACATTAGCTGCAGATTATGACCTGTGTGCCAAAGAAGTTTAGGAGATAGAAGCATATTGAGCTTTATAGACCAATAGAATAGAAGACAGCAACATAGAGATTATTGAAAAAACCGTTTTCTTCTCTTTTTGATAATATTCAATTTCAGTACTTAATTGTTGTTATGTAAAACATAATGATAAATAAGGTAAATGGCACAAATTTTACAATATGAAAGTCTGTAGCTTTTGTATTGTAACTTGAGTGTGAGTTCCAAAGAGCCCTGTGAGTGGCCAACTTAATATCTTCAGTTATTCCTAGAGAGCAGCAGATATGTGTTTTGACAACCGGGCTATGCGCGTTGTGCCTTTGCATTTTATAGCAACACAAACTTTCCCTTGAAAGTGTATACTGTGTATCTGTTCCATTCTGAAGATATCCCGCCTGTGCCATTCTGACAACATGGATGCAATATAATTATTGTGGTTTCGTTCAGTGGTAGAAGAAGTTAGTAGGCAGAAGTAGTATTCTTAATAGAACTGAAAGTTTTAGCTCAATAAGCTAAAGTTTTTGGTTAAAAAAATGTGTATCGCTCAAATGCTGAGGCACCTTTGATGATCTGCCTAATGTATATGTCTAATTTGTTCAACAACCACCCCCCTCAAAAATGCCTTGGAAGCTTCAACTTAATACTTTAAGCAATCCAGATAATTGCTTGATACACCCTTTTTGACAATGTGCATAGTGTGTATGATTTAGTTGACCCCTTCCTCTGTATTTCCTGAAAGTTTGACCCTAATACCCTTTCGCTTGCCAATAGTAATAGTTGTAGTAAGCAGTGTAGAGGAGCAGTGGTATAATAGTATGATAGCATAGTAAGTTAGCACTATAATGTAAATAGTAGCCGTTTGGTTGTCAACATCCCTCAACAGGCCCATGATAGTTTTCGATTAATACCCAAGCGTCCTAGATATTGCTGATGCACTCTTTGATGACCTGATGCACATAGTGTTGTTTTGATATCGTTCAAACATCCCCAGATGACTGAAAGTTTTACCTAATACTCTTTGTTTCATCTACCCTGTAATAGTAGTACAAGTAGCAGCAGAACTAGTAGCAGCATTGGCTTGCACACAGTGCCGTTTTATTTAGTGGGACATCTCCCTAAACAGCACTGAAAGTTTCAACTTCATAGTAAAGGTGTTTTCTTAAATATATGCTGAAACATGAGAGACGCTGATGGACAGCTTGCAAACAAATGGGTGTTTGATTATGAAAACCCCACAATATCTACTGTAAAATTCAATTAATACCCTTATCCTAAGTAGCTGTAGTAGTCGTAGATGTAGTAGTAAAGTGCGCATACAGTACTCTTGGTAAGTTTTACATTATCCCTCACCACGCCCCAAAAGTTTAACTTAAATAACCAAAGGTTTTCCTGAGAAACTTGCTATATGGCTTAGGAAATTAAATGCACAGTGTTGTTGATTTGAGTCCGCAACACTACCCTATATTTTCCGAAAGTTCCGTCTTAATGCCGTTAGCCTCAGGTAGTAGTAGTTAGCCAGGTTCGTAGTAGTAGTTGGTAAGTGAAATGAACATAGAACCTTTTTGGTAGTTCTCGATCCTCTCAAACAGTGCCTGATAGTGTCAACTTATTCTCTGCGCCTGTTCCAGAGATATTGCTGGGCTTCTTTTGACAGACAGCATACACATATGTGTTTTGATTTAGTTCACCATCCCATCTCGACATTTGTACAAAAAAAAAACAAACATAAAAAAAAAACACCCACATACCCTTATCCTCTTGTCAAAGTGTAAAACTAGCAGTAGAATTCGTTGCAGTAACAGGATAGTAGTTGTCTCTGTTTAGTTAACATCCCTCAACGTGCTGAAAGTTCAACTTACAATCTAGCTGTTCCTGAGGTGTTGGTGATGCACTCTTTGGCAACATGTATGCATATAGTGTGTTAATTCAATGTAACTCCTTCAGTAGTAGCAATAATTGTAGATACAGTAGTAGTTGTTAGTAGTATTTATACACACGTTCCCTAAGTTAGTTCAACATTTCCCTCATCATACCTGAATGTTTCAACTCTAGTACTTCATAAGCTTGTTCCTGAGATATAAATTGATACAACTTTTTACAAACTGCACAAACAATGTTTTTAATTTGTTCAATACCTTTTTAACCATGTTCTGAAGTTTCGCCTTAATACCTTTAGCCGTCAGAGTAACTTTGTAGAAGTAGCAGTACTGTACACACAGCACCTTTCTGGTTTTCTACATCTTCCTGAACATGGATCTGAAGTTTAACTTAATACCTGAGCGTTCTTGGACGTTGATATTACGTAATTTGACAACCAACATGCAATAGCTTTTGAATTTAGTTCAACATATCCTCCACGTATTCCCGAATTTTCACCTTAAGCCCTAGCTGAGTAGTAGGTAGTAGCAATAAATAGTAATAGCAGTAGAAGTAGTAGGTGTTAGTACTAGTGTGTCACAACGATTGACTGTTGGTATAGTTATATTCCCCACAATATGCCCTCCAAAGTTTCAACTTAATACTCTAGCCTCCTTAGATATGCTATGCGCCCTTGACAACTGCATGAAGAGTTTACCTGGTCGTAGTAGTAGTAGCAATAGAAAAGTAGCAGTAGTAGCCGTTCAGAGTATTAGCAGCGTAGTAGTATCACAAGTGTGCTCTTTGGTGAAAGTGAAATTTCTTTCTCATCAGCCAAGGAAACTTTTCAATTAATACTCTTAGCCGTTCGAAGAATATCGCGGTGTAGTGTACGTCTTTTCTGACAACTTCTTTGGCGCAAAATAGTTGACTTGGAGTTAGTTCAGATCCCTTCGACAGAACCTTGAGAGTTTCACCGATACTTTTAGCCTGTAGTTGTTGGCAGTTGAAATAGTAGTTGCCTTGTATTAGTAGTAATAGTGTTAGGAGTTAGCGTGAACATATGCTTGGTAAATTGATTTTTTCCATTCATCTTCACAATTTCATCTTCATTCACACCCTGAAGCCGTTCCTGAGATATGCCTTTGACAAACCTGTCTGCCCATATGGCTGATTAGTTTTTACACATCCCCCTGCAACATTCCCTGAAAGCTCACCTCAATATCCTTAGCTTTTTGGACACCAAAGGTCAAGCATGCTCCCTTTAACAATAAAAAATCAACTATGTGAGCAATGAGTGATTGCGTTAACCTTCAGCCTTTGCCCAAGGGCAGGGGTGGAGGGTTGTCATCCTCACAGAATAGTTATTTACATTTCAACTATGCTGAACAAAATGACTATCAAAATTGTATGAAATCTTTTGGGGGGATTAAGGGGTGGGGAGAGGCAGGGGGCTGCTTTGCCATTCAATCACTTTTGACTCTGAAAAAGGGCATTATAATTTCAATTTCCAGTTCAATGTCCATTTCAGTGAATCCCCCCAAAGTTCTACGACAACTCCTTCCATACAAAGTGCATATGGAACCAATCGAATTAGGAACCCACTTTGCACTTCTTAGGCAGCGCAGTTGCAGGGTCTATTACTGTCTCTAGTGGAAACAAAAAATAGTCTATTGCACTAACGCATGATGTAAATAAAAGGATGGAAGACAAAAGCTGTATGCGAAGAGAAGTCAAACAAAAGAAGACCTTTAGAATCAGCATAATAACTTTGGCATGTGCTTTTGAAACAAATGGTGTTCCGTAGCAAAATTAAGAATGTATGGTCGTGCATACAATTTGACTTACCTTGAACATTTTATGGCGCAGTCCTCCTTGAACCAGCAAAGCAGACCACGTTTACCTTACCTAGACCGAGATCTGCCTGTGCTGACAGCTTCTAGCAGGAGCCACCAATCTGCAGCAGGGTTTGGCCACTCAGTACACCCTCCACACAGGTTGGATCTGAGCTGTCAAGTTTCGCGGATCGATGTGTATATTGAGGCACGTGTGTTTCCGGTCTGTTTTTGGGCGTGAACCCCATCGGTATGCAGTGGAGCGATGCATTTCGGTATCGGGATTGTCCATACGGTACATCGGCTAGTGTTCCATCAGCGAGCTATTACGGACATCTGTCACAAGAGCTGATCGCTACGTATCGCGATTGGATTGGTTGGTATCATCCTACTGTCAGTGAATGTTGAGAGTTATCTGAGACAAGGTGTTCTCAAAAGCGATTAAAGTCTCTATGTTCCTGGTTAAGTGCCAGTTTGGCTGGTACGGCAGAACTGGCATGATCGTGGATGGGAAGTGTAAAGATAGGGATACGCTAGAATAATATTAAACCCAGCAAAGAAAATAAAAGCTTTGGCGCCATTGACGGTAGTAGAGTTGCACATAGTAAAAAAAAAAATTACTTACATTGCCATTGCTCAAGCAACAGCATATTACTATGTAGCAGCGTGGCTAGCCCGGTATTTAAAAAACCAAAAAGAATGACAAGCAAAAAATAACGGCCTTGATTCCATGTATCTCTATGTCCAAAACGTAAAGTCAAGTTTATCGAATATTTTAAAAGAATTAGTCTATTTTTTAGAAGATCAGTTTTCAAGCGACGATTCTTAGTAGGTCCTCATCCACTCAGTAACCTTCGAGATGCTGATTTATATAAGAGGTGAGATGAGAATACCGTGATTGGAACAAAAACAATGTTTGCACTCTTGCTGAAGTGTTTGATATATAATTTGTGCGCTGTATGCCAAATAAAACAACAATGTTCAGCTGCACGTGTAACACTGATAACATTTAACATCGTGCAGTATTAACTATTTTGATAAAGTAGCTTAAAATGCCAGGTTTTCCTATCCTGTAACGAAGCAGCCAACAGGTCCTATCGTTTGGGGAGGATCAATTAATAGTATCGTTCTTGAGATTTAAAATAAAAAAAAAAATAGTATCATAGTCCTTTTCTCATTGGAAGAAAAGAATACAAAAAAAAACTGAGATTCGTATGTTCTTCTGATCGGTTTTATTTTTATTGACCCTGCTGGTACGGATTAGCGGGATCCTAATAAACTTATAGTACTTTGTGGCTGGCTACACTTTTCTTTCTATTTTACTCGTTATTTGTCAGACAGCATATTTGTTGTTACTAATTATATGCAACAGGTAATAAAATCGGTTAGAACTTTGCTTTGCCCCAAGCGTTGCTTTTTTGCATCTAGCTGGCATTGTGATACTGCTCTGAAGTGTTCTGGCTTGAGCCTAGGATCATGCCTGTTTTTTTTACAGTTGGACCTTCGTTAGTATTTTTTTCCTAGAGCAAATGGAACAATATCGGACTAGCTCATATTGCATCAAATGTGTGAAATGGCAAACGATGTATTTTGGAATGTTTTATACACCTCGGATGTTTTACCAGGAAACCTATTATTTTTAATTCGAGAGTGTTTATAATTAACTTAAAAGGAATGGTCTAAATTTGTTCCTTGTTTTCAAGGCAGTGATGAGATGTCGCGTCTCTTGAACAATCAATTGTCAGAAGCTGCTCGAGGTTGAGAAATCTTATTGGACTCCTTAACCAACCGATTTTGAGTATACGGACTGGACAGTGATTTAAAAATACCGAGTGTCAAAAGTGTGTAGAACGATCTTGAAAAAGCCATTTGTCCCTCCCTAAGGTGTGAATGAAATCCGAATTTTATCCTTCAGAATTGCTTTTTACAACGACGGCTGTCATATGGTTAGTTACGACACGCCTTACACAAGCGGTTAAAAGTTATGATAAACAATAAGAGCCATCATGTTATGAATCAAGAACGTCTGTGATGATAGAATCGATTTTGTGGTTGACAAAGTTCAGACGAGGGCCCAATGAACCGGCTACAAATATTGATGAATGAAGAACGGATTTCTAAGAAGAAAAGAAGAAAAAGGAATCCAAAGAAAACGAACGACGGCATTCAAAATCACGAACATATTCTACCAGGGAATTGCTCTTGAAAAAAAAAGCTTAAAAAGTGAGGACTTTTTGGCCACTTTTAAATTTAAGATGTCTCTCATTCTACTGCGGACGATAAAAAAGAACCTTGTATTGGAGGATTTACGACAGAGTAATCGATACGTTATTGCGAATCTAATCTGAGCTCCCAACAGATGCTCTGACTGGAAATGGTTCCAAAGAAGCAAACGAAACGCTAAAAGTAGGGAATAGAATCTATTTCTCTTGGAACTTGACAAAAGCGCCAAAACAGAAGAAACCGAAGTAGATGAAATATGAGTGATGTGCATAGATTCCGACGAGAAAAACGCTTTCTGAGCAGTTGATAGTAAACTCACATTGCCTATTTACTTCAGGATAGTGTGCCCATGAACTAGGTCAATGTTGCTGAAGAAGAATGGATTTCGAAGAGAAAAAGAAGAAAAAAGAGTACAACGAAAAGGACCGACGCAGTTCAAATCGAAGAATCTAACAGAGCATTGCTCGTGAAACAAAAGTTTAAAAAAGTTGAAGATGGTTGGCGTTTTGAAGCCAGATCCCGTCTCATCGTAAGACGATAAAAAAAAAGCTATTGCGTCTGGAAATGTAGACAGAGAAAAGATAAAAAACCGTATACTGCAGAACTAATCTGAAATCTAATAGAGCATGTACAAGGAAAGGTGCCAGATAGATATCCAAAACGCTAAAGTGGTGAAGAGGATCTATTTCTTGGAACCTGAAAAGTCCCACGAACAAGCAAGTAAAGTAGATGAAATTATGAATGATCGGCAATGGTTCGGCCGAGAAAGGCTATCCGTAACGGTGATAGTAACCCCATGCCTATATCTTCAGAAGAGTGTGTCAATAAACTGTTTCAATGTTGATGAAGAAGAAGGATTCGAAGACAATGTAAAAGAAGAAAAAAAGAGTACAACGAAAAGGACGACGACGGTTCAATCAGAAGGATATCTAACGAGAATTGCTCGTGAAAAAAAGGTAACAGTGAAAATATTGTGCGTCTTTAAACTAAGATAGCCTTCTCATTCTACTCGACCGCTAAAAAAGGAAAACCTATTGTATATGGAGATGTAGACAAAGCTATCATAAACACCGTTGCTGTCGAATCTAAATCTGAATCCCAATCGATGCTTCTGTACAGAAAAAAATGGTGCCAATAGAAGAAAACGAACGCTAAAAGGGGAATAGGATATATTCTTTTGGATTCCCCTACAACGTGCCAAGCAGAAGAAACTAAAGTTAGACGAAATATAACTGATTCTGTTACAAGATCGGCCGAGAAAAAACTTTCTCTACAGTTGATAGTACCACATTGCTATTAACTCAGGAGAATGGGCTGGGAAGATAAAATTGTAACTGAGAGCCTACTTGTGTTGCGGAATGATAAGGAATCTTTATGATGATTGCACTAGATTGTGTGGTTACGAAATGTAGTCACCATGAGCTAGGGGGTAATATGTTGATTTGGGAGAAAGGAAAATCTCAAAAGAGAACGAACCCGAAGAAAGTGAGGATTGATAATAACCTACAGAACAAAGTAAGAAAATGTCTTGTGCCCCCCCTGAAGAATCCCCAAAGGGTTGGAGATGGTGAGGGGTTACTCAAATAGTGATTAAGCCGCTAGCTCTCATGAAGAAAAAACTGTGTGGACAAGATCTGAGTGATGCAGAATGTGAAAATATTTGCCTTCAAGGAAATAAAACGACATGTAAACAAAAATTACGCAATTGAGGCTTGAAAATATAAACGGAAGAAACCGAACAAATGAAATTTTGAGCGAATTTGCGAGATTTTGCTGACGAAAGCTTTCCTCCCAAGTACGTGCCAATGAGTAATCATTCGTCTAGTGAATTGATTGGACCTTTCAGATAAAGCTAAAGTTGGAAATAGTAGAACTGAAGCAAAGAAGATTAATACCACGGACTATACGTGAGTCAATGCACAGAAGCAACCAAATCAACCCAATACTGAGCAGCTTCCAACAGTTGCTGAAGCAGAATCTCTATACTAGTCAACTAGCACTTCACCATTAGCTAAATGATATCTATACAGTTTTGGCAAAAGTGATACATTCTGAGAGATACTTACTTATGAGACAAAGTGTATAAGACAGAAATTACTAGTCAATCTAATTCTTAACTCTGGGTCTTGTAGCTGAGCACAAGAAGCAAAAGAAAATAAAGAGCTAGAAGGTAATGAAAAATTGAAGACACTAATAGTATCAGACGTTAACTGTGTCGTAGAAAGCCAAGCAAAACCGAAATGAATGCAAATCTTCTGTGGAATTCTGTACAATTCCACAACACGGCGCAGCTAGCAGTTAGTGATCTATCCAGTTTCAAAGAAGCAGACCCGTTTGGAGGACAGGACTGTGAAGACCAAAGTGGAATGGTTGAGTGCCTTAATAAATGGGTGCAAAAACCGTGGCTACTGTAGCTGAGACAGAAGAAATAAAAAGAAAACCGAGAAACTTCCTATTGTTTGGATGATTGAAACATCATAGACTTGAAAAAGGAACTCTCTCAATTATGGCATGAATTCTACTGAAACTGTGGGCACTACCAAGAAAGGGTTGCTTGAAGAAGTTTTTTTTTTTTTTAAAAACATGTGCTTTCAGTGCAAGGTAAAATTACACAGATTATCGAAAAGGGATATAAAAAGCAACAAAGAAAAAGTCAAAAGTAGTCAACAGTTATGGCGGTTGAGAGGAGAGTTTTCAGTATGCTGTGAAGGTAAGCCCTCTGTCTAGTGCTGACCATTTGAGAAAAAAAACTAAGGATCCTGGCATTCCAGAAGATTTGCAACCTAAAAAGGAAGGTAGAAAACCCAGAAAAATGACCTTCAAGGCAAAGGTGAATATTAGGAAGAAAAGGGGATTCAAAAAGTAAAGACTGGAAACGCAATAAAGTCTCAAGAGTGACTTTGGTAAATAAAGACACGAAAAAGGAGAAAAGGTTAGAAAAAAAAAAAGTGGAAGATGAAAAACTTTAAGAAGATTTATTGAACTGCAAACGAATTCAAAAACTTTTCAAAATTCCGAAAGAACCTACTCAAAAGAAAAATGGTCACAGGCAAGTATTGCCTGAGTAAACAGAAGAGAAACACCTACTGTCAAAAAAGAATACAAGCTGCTAAAACTGCTAAAATGCTGAATCTCCAAGCGGGGGAAAAATTCAGTCAAAAAAGTTTCCAGTAAATGTTGTCTCTCCTTGCGGAAGGAAATTTTGAAAAAGGGCAAAGAAAAACATCTATAGTAAACAAAAGAAAAGAATTCAATAGTATGAAAATTACGAAAAAACCCAGAAATCACCCAGAAAAACAGTCGATATTGGAGAACAGCTTAAAGACAAACACAAATTCATTGGAAAAAGCAGAATATGAAGAAGAAAAAGCGGTTGTGCACAATATAACCTTAAATGGGACATTCCCAAAAATACTCCAATTACGTGATGATACATTGACCATCGTTTGGCCAACTACTCCCTAAACTGACTGCATGGTCAGCACACAAAAAACTCTTTTTTGACCACAAGAAGTCTTGACTTGAAGGTGATGGACATTATGAAGGACTATGACTTTGATTACCTGAACGAGAAAATTTGTCTAGAATATCTTAATATACATACACACAAGAAAAACAGGAAAACTACAACGACAAGTGCTTTTAAATCGCTGTGAAAGTGGCCACACTTGCTGATCTGGATAAGAGAACAGAGTAGTGAACCAACTGATGGTAAAGAGATACGGTTTTTAAAAGGACAAGCAAAAATCCAGAAAACATGAAGATTCAGGTGTAGTGTTCAACATGAATCCAGTAAGATTTTGTGAAAGAGCGCGAATGCAGCCTGATTTAAAAATATCGGACAAAGATTCAATAGGACGTTGAGGCTAGTGAAAAGCACCTGAACGGTTAAGCTCAAATATAAATCAAATAATTACTAAAATAAGGAAAACAGACATAATAAGCAAACATGTGTGACAATGTCAGACTACTAAAAAGAGGAAACTTTGTCCTGATCCATGTGTCTTGAAGCTGCAGCCGAAGCGAACCTACAGTCGATCTTCAATCGAATTTAAAGATTTGTTCCAAGAAATCTTTTCTAGTGATATTCGGCGTATAGAGTCTGTACAAAAAAAGACACTTGAAGTGGTGAAGATTCAGAAAGCACACTCACATTGTAGTAAAAGTCTTGGTGTCAGGAGTGCATCAGATGGCAAAAGATATGGGAAACAGTCACACTAGAAGTACAAAAAATACCGCCGACCCAAAGTCAGCAGTTTGAACGTCAAAGCTCATCGCCGATAACGTCATTATAGCTAAACTCCTCAAAATGATGCGAATCTTGGTATGAATGCAACAAGCTATAGTATGCTGAAGCGTTCCAATAACGGGGTGATCCGACAACGTCAAGTTGAAAAGAAAGACGATTCTGATGCTCAACTTACAGACAATGTAGACTCGGTAAACGAAAAAGTGTTGTACGTGGATAACTGAACGTGGTCCTGTGTAACTGATATCAGGATGTACATGATCCAGAGGCTATGGATGAACGCTAGAAAAGGAAATGGGAAAGGAAGATGGTAGACTAGGTAACTCTTATAATTATCAGCAGTGTGAGCATCTAGTGCCAGTAGACTTGGCATATTAGACGCGAGAAGTAGATGACTCTAAGAGAAAACACACTTTCTGGTTCTAAAGAGTTAGGGAAGTAGTTGCTTGTATGAAAACCTCGGATTTTCAAGGGTTGATGCTTCAAAGTCTAGGAAGATGAATTGCATGTGAAATTTTGAAAAAGGCTCAGCAAAAGTTGGCGTGCTGGCTTTTGATATTCGGAAAATGCAGAAAAATGAAGAAGATCTAGAGCAGTTGAAGCGCTTCAAAATGCGTAGAAAACTATGGGAACCAACCAGAAAACTGAAACTAAAAGATTTTGAAGCACCCAGATCAACCTTAAGTGTTCTAAAAATGACGACTCTAGCATTTACAAGTCCATCTCAATACGCGCCTACCAGTAGCAGCATATTGAAAATTATTATACCAGTGCAAGCTGCTAGCTACCTGGAATCCTTTGGTACAAGCTCTGAATAGCTCTTGGTTCAATACTATGTAGACAGGCTAATATATCTGAGAACAAAGTCAGCCAAAGGAGCTAGAGCAGTGTGTCGTGCGCAAATGAACTTGGTCATTCAAGCTCTGCTAAAGACTGCCCCCTACCCTTCATTTCGAACCTCCTCATCCTTCACCAACCTTTCAAGTTGAATAAATGTAATGTCGGTTACAATGAACCTCTTAATTGTGGGCTTTTTCTGTCCGGTTTCGTCGTGATGCTTTAGTCTTAAGTGAATTAGAGTACTCCTGTTTCATTGAATAAAATATAGATCTTTTGTTTGGAATTCAGAAATAAAAGGGCATTTTGATATTATCAAAAGAATAGAAATGAAACAAGGCAGTTCACCCTTTAGTAACTATCGAAGCCATGCTCCTGAATTGCACAGAATGAACTTTTTTACTATACTTCTGAGCTTTTTAGACTAGACTTTGTTTTGATTTTCATTTAAATCATGGTTTTAGCACAATAAGCGTTTACATTTTGAATGATTAGTTTATTATGCCTATCACTTGAAGCAAGGGCGTATATTGGAATTCAGCTTGTTCGAATTATAAAATAACTCCGTTTTTGTCATCTAAGCGGAAAAAAATAGTAAGCTTTTTTTTTAAAGTTTGTGGTCTATGATACAAAACGAATAGAAGCGCGACGATCTTGTTTTTTTTCTGCATTTTAAAAGCAGCAACTATCAAAGCAGACGTTTTATGTAACTCTAGTATGACCAATGCATATCAAGAAGCACTATTTAAAAATGTAGAGAACTCGTGTGTGGCTTTTGACCTGTCGTTAGGGTGGTAACCCCTTTGTTGTTAAGCTATAAATTACAATCAGATGCTGGCATAAAGAAGATAAAAAAAAAAAAAGTGATATATATTCACTTTTAACGGAAAACTGCCTCTTCCAGTGGCAGATAATCGAGGATTCTGGTTGGAGCTGCTGTTTAAACTAATGATAAAAAAGGCATAGTTTCAATGTGCTCTCTAGTAAGGTAAGAATATTTGCGATGATTGTTCACCCCAAGAAGGTCATTATATTTTGCTTAAAAGATTATTCACGTGAAGATAGATTAAACAAAGAAGGCTAAAGCCGCACTTCGAAAAGTTGGAGGCGTGTGTATGACACAGGATTTTTCAAAAGAGAGGGAGATGCAGTGGTTCAATTTAGTAAATTTTTTTTTTTCAACAAAGAACAATATACGAAAACTATAGAGGAAATCTGAGATGCGGGGGGGTAGGGGGATCGTACCTTGTTTCTTCTTCGTGTGACTTGGCATAGAGGTACTGATTTGGCGTTGTTACACAATAATCCCAATTGAATGGTGTTTTGGGTTATTGTTTGAAGAAGAAAACCAAGTTTACAAAATTTAGTTATGTACACTGATGTAATAATTTTTTCCAAAATATATAATCCTAACAATCACTGCTTTCTAGGTCAGTTCTCAAGGGAATGTGGTGATTGGAAATTATTGTGACGTTTTAGCGCACAAATCATGGTACGCTGACTCGAATCCAAACTAGAGGCAAGTCTTGGATATTTATCGTACTCCTTTTCTTTTGTGCCCAGTTCATTGTTAATCTAAATTTATACATGTCTATGTCCTTGATAAGTTATTTTGTGATAAAATTGTAGAATTGTTGTTGCTTTTGTTTGTTTTTTTTTTTCCTCTAAGTAAGTATATCCGAATCCAGTTTCAATCGTGATGATACTGGAGGATAGCGATAATACAACTGTCAGTCTTAGAAGAAAAAAAAAAAAAAAAATCAAAAATATAATGTTCAATAGAGTCTAAAGTATGTGTTTTTTTTTTTCTTGTGATATGAATGAAGAAGGCTTAGAGTTAGAAACCAAATCTTTCTACGACCACATGTCTTGTACATGGACGTATGAAACCAAGAAAGGAAAGGATATATTAAATGAAAAAAATAACATCCTCGTTTTCTCTCCGTTTGATTTGATTTATTCATGATATGTTTTACCTTTCTTGGTTTTAATACGTTATGAAACCATTAGAATTAGGAAATATGTCAAACAAGAAAAAAGGTTTCCATCTTTTTTTTTTTTTTAGGATGATACACATACTACATAATCTCATCACTTATAATTTTGGTGCTAAGATTCGAAATCGGTTTTGTGCACTCGAAGTGACTTTTTTTTTCTTTTCCCTCTTTTTTATGGAAGATTCGTTTGCGGTTAACCCTAAAGGTTTGATTGCCGCTCATCTTGTTAGCTCGCTATTTTTCTTTACGCCAGGGTCAAAAAGGCCGTCATCCACTGGCCGAAGGGGATGCATGGTAAACTTTTGAAATAGGGATGTAGACAAGATTGCAGAAATGACTGAGATGTGCTGTCAATTTAGAACTTTGTATCCTCGTGATTATGCTCTAGACTATTTGGTCTCATGACGCGAGCCAATTTTAAAATAGTGCTATTGAAGAGAGCCAATTTGACAGCAGGAACTCTAGACCTCGATAGCATCAGATATGGGAAGAAACGCCTCCTGAGCTGTCACTCGTCTTCCACTTAGAGTAAGCTCTTGGGATAAAACTCTTGATAGAGAAGTCATTCGGTCAAAGCTCTCTTTTCAATCACTCATGGGTGGGAGTTCCGACTGTAGGTAGTGTGTACGAGCCAAAATATGGCAAGCACAAAATCCAGTTCGTGGTAACGACGTAAGTAAGGAGTGGACCGGCTCAATGGTAACGAAACCTAGAAACGGAGTTTGCATACCAATAGATATCATCAAAGAATCAGATTTAATGCTGATTTCAAATAATAAGTTTCATCACGTTTAGTCCTTACCCATCAAACGTAAGCGCTGAGAAAATTCTGGCTGATTGAAAAAGGGAGAAAGACCCCCTAAAAGCTATAGAACCTTAAAAAAAATCACACATCAAATCAGCAGTAATCAGAAGAACCCTACTGTAGAGGTTTCAAGGATCCTACTACCAAAAATGTGGAATTTTGCATTTTTGCCAGCAAGAAGATCACGGATGCGTTTTTATTTTTTTCAGGTGATCGTATCGACCCAGTTGTCCTAGAACTATCGTGGGAGTGCCATTGGAACGAATAAAAGTTCTTGTGCCCTTTTTAAAGTGACAAAAAAATGGGAGGGGAACTAGTCCTCTCCACGCTGTTGTTTTTCCCAAAAGTCAACCGATCAAATTTGAGATAGCCAATTTGTTCAGCATTGTCGAAATATGATAACTATGTCTTTGGATGACTTAATCCCCTGAGTCTCGGGGGGAGGGACTGAAAGTTATGAACTTTACCCAATTTTAACGATAGTATTGGTTATGGGCAGTATACAGACGTTTTCAGGGGGATTTTTTCTTTAGTGGGGGTGGGGGTCGGGGGTTATGGGGAGAATCCATGAAGGAAGTTTCAGGGGCAGGGAAATGCTAGAAGGGGGAACCGGGATTGCCAGATGTTCAAAAAAACAAGATCAGAAATTAAAATATAAAAAAAACAGTTTTCAACTGAAGTAAGGGCACATCAAAACTTAAAACGAACAGAAATTATTACGTTGTATGATTGGTCATCCTAGTCAATACCTCGCTCTTTAAGCTAAAGATTTTTTAGGTACTCATAAGAGCTATTTATTCTAATCAACGGTCTTTGTGATTAAGAGTCTTTTTACGAATTGGAACAACATTCGAACGTAACGCTTAAAGAGCAAGTATTGATAGGCGGCGAACCCCCTAATATACGTATTAAAAATATATGAATATAGAAGTTGCTTACGTATATGTAACTATTATAAAACGTTGTAAATAAAAATAAACAAGTTTCGAGAAAGCCATTTAACCAAATAAAAGTAAAATTAATATGCAAATTTGTTTAATGTTCATGTATGGTGAGCAAAATCTTCAGAAATCCTGCATTAATTCAAAAAACGTTCAAAATTTAAAAAAAAATAAGTTTTTTTAACTGAAAGTAAGGAAACGACGTTTAAAACTTAACAACGAACAGCAATTATTGCCGATAGGATAAGTGGCTGGTGTCCCTCCTCAAACGCTCGCTCTTTAGCTAAAGTTTGCTTCTCACAACTCTATTATTTTTAACAGTAAAAAAAGAGCGAGCGTAAAGAGCGAAGGCGTGAGGAGGGAAAAGCCCCTTTCAATACGGAATAATTTTTTTTTCCTGTCGTTTTAAGTTTTAACGTCGTTCTTACTTTCAGTAAAAAAAAACTGGTTTTTTATATTTAAATAATTACCAGCTTAGCTTGACATATCTATAAAGGAGGCATGTGTTGTACAAGCGCTGACATAGAAATAACAGCCAAGGCGATCGTTTCGCCGAAGGTGATTGGTGAATATGTAGATGGTGTTCTGGTCTGACTCGGTTTTAAGTTCGTCTTGAAAGGAGAAGTGTGGTGGGTCTTATGCGATGTGGCAATCTTTGCAAACCGGTTTCGATATGGGGGATGAACTATTTCAGGTGGAGTCTGATCAAGACTTCAAATTACAAGGCCGGTTTTTGATGACAGAAAGGACGTTAGTTTATCCCTGACCCCAATAGAAGGTATGCATATTGGCGTTTGCATTTAAAATGTTAATTCAATAATATTGTGTCGCCTAAATTATCAACTTGTTACATTGCGCAATCGAATGTAAAACCATCCGTATTATTTCGGTATGAATGTAGGTATTTTTTTTTTCCAATTTTTGTAGACAAGTCGGTACTCCTTTCCGTTATGGGCCACGCGTTAAAGGAAGAAGGTAACTTCTTTACCTTCGGAGGTATTTGATAGTGTTTGCTTGAAAATGTGGTTTTACAAAGTAGCATAATTATTATGCTCATAAGTTTATGAATAAATTCAGAACAGTGCCAAATACAACACGCTTAAAATGACAAAATAGATTTTGTTTGTGTAATACTAAGTTCGACATTTATAAATGTGTCAGAGGATAAAAGAGATAAAACTATAATTGGAAGTTATGAGTAGGTATCAGTATGTCCTTATTTTTAGTGGAATATCGTGGCCAAAGTGCTTTTAATGTTGTTTTGTTTTTGTTTTTGAGACCATTGGGTAAGACTTTGAAAACTCAGAAAGGGGCTTCTCTAAGATTGTTATGATGCCTACAGTGAAATAAAGTTGGAGTTTGCTTTTTTTAAGTATTCGTCAGCGCTCTTTCAAAAAAGTATATGGATTCATCCCCCTTAAGGAACAAACTGCGTTATCCATCATGGCCCATGCTGAATAACCTCCCTCCCTGTAAAAGACTGTAATGTTACAAAAAATCCCCATTACGGTATCGATGAATATTGTTGTGTTTCGTAGTCAAGTTCAGTTTGTAATTCGTTGAGATTACGAGCTTATTATATCGGTTTAGTGTTTCAAACAGTTCGTGCGTAAGAACTGTAAGTAAGGGGCGACCGCTCAACGTAACCGAAATCTAAAAAACAGAATTTTAGACAAATAGACACATCAAATGAATCAGATTTTAATGCTGATCAAATATATAAAGTTTATACAAGTTTCAGTTACCTCAAAAGTTAAGCGCCTGAGAAAATTGCATGATTTTTAGAAAAAGGGGAAAACACCCCTAAAAGTTATGGAACTTAATGAAAATCACACCATCAGATTCAGCGTATCAAAGCACCCCACGTAGAGGTTTCAAGCTCCTATCCCCCTTCCCAAAAATTTGGAATTTGTTTTTGCCAGAAGAAAGATCACGGATGCGTGTATTTGGTTTGTTTGTGTTTTTTTTTCACAAGGGTGATCGTATCGGAACAGTGGTGCTAGATATCGTGGGAGGGATTCATTCCGATACCCCCCCCCCCCGTAAAATTTAAAAGTTCATGTGCCCTTTAAAGTGACAAAAAAGGAGGCAACTAGGGCCCATACCACGCTCATTTTCCAAAGCCAACCGATCAAAAGGAGATAGCCATTTGTTCAGCATGGTTAAATAATAATAAGATATGTCTTTCGGAGGATTAATCTCCAAAGCCCTGGGGGGGCTGGAAAAGTTATGAATTTACCAATGTTAAAAATATAGTAATTGTTTTTTGGACGTCTACAGACGTTTCAGGGGAGGTTCTAGTATGAGGGGGGGGGCGGGGGTATGGGAGGATATTCCATGGGGGGAAGCGGTTATTGCTATGAAGGGGGTGCCCGATTTCCAGCATATTAAAACACCGATCTAAATTCAATAAAAAAAACAAGTTTTCAACTGAAAGTAAGGAGCAAAATCAAAACTAAAACGAACAGAAATATTACGTAATATGATTGGGTTCGCCCCCTAGCCAAACCTCGCTCTTTAAGCCAAAGATTTTTTAGTACTTATAAGAGCTGTTATTCTATTTAACGGCCTTTGTGGACCTAAAAGAATAGGGAACTAAATTCGACCTTTCAGCGTAAAGAGCGAGGTAGTGACTAGGGGGTGAACCCACTAATATCGTATTAAAATATACGAAATAGAAGTCCGTTACGTAAGTTAGCATATTATTATAATAAAAAAATTCGTAAATACATAACAACTTTCGAGAAAGCCATTTAACCAAATAAACACTAACTTGATATGCTATTTTTTTTATTATCATCACGGGAGCCAAAATAAAAAACCTGCATTAATCAAAACGTTCAAAAATTAAAAAAAAAAACAAGTTTTTTAATGAAAAGTAAGGAGCAACATTAAAACTTAAACGAACAGAAACATTCCGGATATGAAAGGGGTCCCCTCATCACGCCCTCGCCTTTACGTCTATAGTATAATACATATACTCAGTGCCTAGCTCTTTACGCTAAAAGTTAGACTCTTTCTCACACGTATTTTTAAAAACAATAAGAACTTTAGCGTAAAGTGAGCGAGGCCTTGAGGAGGGACAGCCCTTTCATATACGGAATAATTCTGTCGTTTCTAAGCTTTCATGTTGATCCTACTTTCAATTAAAAAAACTTTTTGTTTATTAATTATCAAAGTAACGGCTTTTCAAAAGCAGAAAAATAGTCAAAAGTACGTCAATTTCCCCCCCCCCCCCCCAGTCGAATGATGATTTTGAAACAACGTGTTCGTTCCCGAACGACTGAGGTCATATTCCACAAAGAACATTAGAAAAAACCCAATTAAAATGAAACATTAATTATGTTTTCAAATCTTAATATAAACTTCAGTGAGTTGGACATAATCAATAGCTATCTTCTGAGGGGAAAATTATCCTTAAAAAGAAAAATATAGCATTCACAGCATTATAGAGGTTATCTGAGAGGAATTTTGTATCTTACGTCAAACATTTCAGCTTCTACCCTATATTTATATAATATACACATTACAAACACACACAAAACCCACAATATATCTTATATGTGTGTTGTGTATTGTGTGTGATTTTTTTGAAAGTTGTATATATCGAAAACACGTAAAATAACCGGCGCTTTATTGACCTTCGTTTAC